>JAJSLS010000030.1:0-257659 GCA_037042865.1 Epicoccum sp. F181 | reverse complement strand
TCTCCACAACAGACGTATCGCGTGGCAGCCATGAGAGCCAATCCGCCGACATCAATTCTGTTGGGGAAAATGCGAGCTTAAAAGTCCAAACCATTGTCTTCGAGACCTTGCGCTCCTACTATGACGCACTGGTTCGGATCACCACCATGAAGCGAGAAGGTATGCTCAGTCATCGTCCGGCTGGCGCAAACACTGAGCAGCTGCCAAGCCATAATGCAGATCAGACGCTGAATCCTGGTGTGGTTGCACCCTGTGGCGCTTGAACGTTCGGATTGAAGCGCTCAACTATGGTATGTCGACATACCTGACTCTTTCGCCAAACGAACTCGCTGTTGACAACACCTCGATAGTCTCAAAATGGATTGCACAGCCTTTCGACCGAACCGCAGCGTTTCTGGTATCTGCGAGTGTATATTTTTGACACCGAATACATACCATCAAGTGCGATAAAAGCTGGACCGGTTCCTGGAAGTAAGCGTGTTTCTCCTTGATTTTTGTGGTATACTGAGCAATGTTGTGCTTTCCAATTTCCGGTATCTCTTGTTGGCAATGTGGAAGTTGGCCTTTGATCAGTACATAGTTCAATTGTTACGTAGTTTTATTACGCATTCTCATGACTTCCCAGACGTATGAATACGTTTGTGACATGCAATTGATGCTAAGATTTTACAAAAATCCAGAAATACTGTGTGAGCGTGCGCAGTATGGCTACGCACAGTTCAACCTGCGCGCCCCACTACAGCTTGCTACGCTCAAGTTTGTATACCAACTCTCAATAGCAACCAAGGCTACTTATTCTCTATAGCCATCGATACTAGTACACTCACTTATAATCGTACTAGGTAGAAAAAAAGGTATCTCCATAGTCGGCAAGCCCGAAAGTTTCTATGGTGCCTGTGGCTCTGGCACATTGATATATAATCTATGCTGCAGCGACTGTACACAAACTTGAGCGCAAGAACTGTACATAGAATCGCTGTCCGATCATCAACTAATCAGCTACGCCTGGCTGGCTTCAGGCCAGTATGGCCCAGGCTCCCAGATCCTCTTCTACGTACTCCTAGCTACTTGCATGACCGCTCGGAAGACAGATTGGATCAGGAATGCTTGTCTACCAGGTGCGTCAGTTGCAGCTCCCAACAAACGCTGCTATTGGTACTCTTCGGTCGCTGCTGCGCCGTCAGGAAGGATTTCATCGCTCCAGTACGCCACCGTCATCCAAACACCCGTTCTCCATGTCCTTGGCGTGGAGCATTTTACATATATCATAACATCCGCCCACCCCCAAAACCATGTTTATCAGTCCGTCAAGACTCGACCACCGCGTCTGCTATTCACCTCTGACTTTAATCTCTGCATTGAGCTGAGTCCATAATACTGCATATCCAAAAAATTCTGGCGCACCACCAGCAACCAAAAATGGTGTTGATCAAGTCGAGCATGCGACTGTTGCTCTGCTTAGCGGCTCTTCCCTCTGCACAAGCCGTCGCTGTGGTCAGGCCTCCCTCAGACCAAGCAGCCGACTTGGGCTTGTCTTCCAATCAGAACCAAGCACAGCATCGATCTACAACCACCATGGTGTGTACATGAAGACTAGATACACACTTATGCTCAACCTCTGACAAGAGGAATAGGCTATTAAATCCCGCCTTGAAGGTCAGAATGTTGTGTTTATTCGCATCAATCCGACTAGCACAAGCACAAGCGCAATCTATACCGACAAACCGGTCGTGGGGGTCCACTTCATGGCGGTCGAGGCCCGTACCGCAGATCCACTGAGCCACAGCACTGGGACCGCTGGCGATGACGCAAGCTCAAATATCCGGACCATCTTCTTCGAAATCGTGGGCGCTTGCATTGGCGTTGCAACGCTGTTTGTTGCGGTCTTAGCATTCAGACGAATGCCCAAGCAAAAGCAGCCTGATTCAGAATCGCCGCCTTCAGGACCTGACAACTATCTGCCTTCTCAGCATGCAGAACTTCACTTGAGCCATAGTCGGGTCGAGCCTGTCGAGCTTGACGCGGTGCAAACAGCTGTCAAGATGCGGGACGAAGAGCCAGTAATTCGAAACCTGAATGTCCAACCTGCAGTACAACCACCGGGTACCATGGTGGTGACAGGCTGAAGAGCAACGCTGGATGTCAAATGAAGCAGGCTGGTGCTTCAATTGATACACAGCATCTCCTGGGACATGGTACTGTACCTACGAGAGCGCCACATGCCCATTCCTCCAAGATCTTTTCGTGGTCGACAAGGGTCGGGATAGAAAAAGCTTGCAGCACAAAATTCAATTCATTTCGGGTCTGAGGCTTTCGCATCCAACATTTCGGTATTCGGCATTCGCGAAAAACCATTTTGCTTTGGAGTTGGTTTTGGTCCTCGGTCTTCCATTTTTTTCCTTGCTTGGGCTTCTTCATGATGATTATCTGTTACCACATGGCATTTTTCAAAATCATTACGACCTTTTCGGATGGTAGCATACTGTTTCAGCTATCAGAGTCTACATTCTTCCTTTTAGCAACCCACGTCGCCGTCCATATACTCGCAGAGCATTCAAAGCACAAGTTTGTCTGTCATGCGTTCAGGAACCAAAAATGCTGGAGACCTGCCCTTGTAGCTCCAGCTCAAGCGGTACAGAGCCTTCGAGTGGTAGTCGTCGTGACTTCGAATACTTGAATACAGACTCGCTTTGAAACAACACATTGTTCCGGCATACCCTCGAGAACATTGCACATGTTAAACTATCCCACCGAGATATTGTTGAGAACGCCAACGAGAGACAGCCGCGATCTCTCGGATCGCGGCAAACAGCACACCAGAAGTCGCGTGCCTGGTCAAAGGATATGATACCGATCCGTCTCAACGGGAACTAAATCATTCTCTGGATTGCAGTCATCTCTACCGTGACGTACGCGATGCAAAGGTTCAGGTTTAAGATCATGGTACTAAGAGCGTTTGCGTCTTATGTGACCATAATCTTGTTGTCGTGGACAGAAAGAACCGGAATCAAACCACTTACGGTAAAGCGGCAGCGAGAAGAGGTGCTTCACAACCTTGACCAGATCAATCATTTGGTGGCGAAATCTGAGCTCATTCGAGGTTCATACAAGGGTGTATGAGAGTCTATACACCGCTAAATGATCAACCGATGTACCACGTTCACATCCATTCCACTTGCTTCAAACAAGCTAGGCACATGGATACAGAGCAGCGATGTGTCAATAGAGCGTCAAATTAGCAAGACCTTTCTGTGGGTGCATTCGAAAGAGGCATGCAGGGTGGATGCTATCGCTCAGTGTATGGCCAGACCTTGCAGTAAAGACATTGCCATCAACTCTAATAGCCCATGATAAGAGCACAAATGGAATAATTCATGCACTGTCCTCGACTTTCATGATTTTCTGACCGCCTCCAGGTCTTCAATAAGAATTGAGGATCCTGAGCAGCAGCCCGAATGGTGGCGTCGACTAACCAGGTCCGGCCATCTGGCTGTCAAGTCCTGCCAGCGTACTTCACACTTCCCCTACGACACACACCCTCTTCGGGGCCATCAATCGCATTAATGCAGGAGGTCCAGGTACCGTACACCCTTTTGGTTGAAGCTCTATTGCGTGCTATCGCGGGAGCAGTCCGCCCATGGTCGCTAAACCGAGCCATTTTCATGACCTCCAGCTTGGAATATTTAGACTAAACCACTATCAGAACCATCGCTGGAGCTTCCTGCCTCCTGAAAATCGGTCCCATCACCGACGGACGAACGCTCACCGGTGGTGTGGCCTCGGTAACATACCGACACAACTTTCTTCGCATTCCTGGGTCTCACCGTATTCCTGCATTTGACCGAGACGACCGAAGATCATGCGGTTGTCTGCATTCTATCGTCAGCTTCGGATAGTTACCAAGAGGTTCCATCCGGAACACTACATGAGCTCGATCGACATCAGCGCTGCCCAGGATCTGGAAACGATACTTCACCGGTCAGTCCTAATATAGCCAGTACGATCCATGCCTCTCCAACCGTCAGGAATGAAGCCGCCTTGCCACAGGATCGACTGATTCTATCAGGACAGAACACATGGTTTGCTTTATATGCGCGCCTCCAGATGAGGAAGGACGGTTATGACCATCTCACTGGTGGTCGAGCAATCTTGGTTCAGCTTAGCTGTCGGGTCCATCCCTTGCATCCCCCAAGCGTTCGCCTCCATTGGATCAAAAGACTCGAAGATCGCTGGATCGGGCCATCCCACCTGTCAACCCATGAATGGTGTGGGAGCACGACCGCTCGTATGCACGCAAGAGCTGCCTGCTAGCGGTCTCCCGCTCGTGCGCTTGACCAGATGTTACACAACAGCGATAGGCCATGGACCCACGTGAACAACGTCCCACGGCACGACGCTCGAGCGGCCTCACCGAGGGAGCCAGGATCATCGTCTAGGCGGTGTTGGACCACAGCAGCATGCGGACCATCCGCTACCCCTGAGTCTCGGTTGGTTATCATGCCACCCAGCGCCCGGTTTGCGATGTGTCACTTTCTAGGAGGTCTCTCAGACGGACGCCCACTTTTCCTTCAGCCTATAGGCAAGTACCCAGACTGGACTCAGAAATGGACTCGTCATATGAGAGCTTCGAGTTCACAGGCGGCTGGGACGACGACCAGGTTGTCGACACTGCAACCTCTCTGGATGGCTTGTTTCCCAACTTCCACTCTGGACAGTTCAACGACATCAGCCATCTCCAAGGGAACAGCGTTGTGTCTTCACCAGATGAGTGGCTCAATGTACAGTCAGCATGGACTCAGCAGAACAGTACTTTTAACGTATCGCCTTCCTTCGACCCCGACACCTTCCGGGCTCTGCCAACCTACACAACGGCGACAGGCTACACTTATGATGCGGACTTGACAGATCTGTCCGACTTCCACCAGTGTCAATCGCGCTCTCCTTTCTCTGACACCGACCTGGACAGTTTGCAGCCCGCCCACTACCTTGGTGCCAACTATCGAACCGGCAGCTTCTCGTCTCTGCCACTGACCAGCGCCCCATCTTACCAAAGGACCTCGAATGCATACCTCGTACAAAACCACTCGCCATCCCCCATTTTGCACAACTATCATCACCACCTCCCTCCAACCCCAGACCGACGCACCCACCCTTTCAACGCTCCCCCCGCCCAAGGCCTCCCACCGAGCGACCCCCTCCACCCACGCCAACAACCAGCCCGCTTCGAAGGCGATCTCTACACCCCGACCTTCGTCCGCGGCGACGGCCCAACACGCGCCGGCTGGTGCGCATACTGCTCTTCCTGGCACACGCTCAAAGACTCAGCTTACTGGTATCATTTGCACTTCGCGCACGGCATCAGCTGCGCAACAGGAAAGCCCCTGCCGGGCCCGGTCCGCTGCCGGGCAACAGCAGGAGCTGCTCGTGGCGTAGGAGACGCTGAGTGGTTGTGCGGCAGGTGTGGGCGATGGGTGTTGATCGTCACTGGTGAGAAGGGTAGGACAGCTTGGTGGAGGCACGCGTATCGATGCAAATTCAAGGAAGGAGTGGTTGGGAAGGAGAGGAAGAGAGGGAAGAGTGCTTCGATGCGGAAGGTCGTTGCCAGACCTGTGGTTTGAGAGCAACTGATGGTCGTTGATGATCGATTTCTTTCTTTTCTTTGGTCCAGGTCCTGGCGAAGCTTTGTGGATGTTGGATGGACCATGGCGAGTATACTGTTCAGACAAGCTTGACGGCATCTTTGGGCTCCTCTTTCTGAGCTCTTTTGCTATGCGTTTATTTGGCGTTTCAGCGAAGGCGTATGGGAACTGTTTTGGGAATTACGGCAACCACTCACGATTATTTGACTGCATGCTTTGGTTGAGCGTTAACGATTTTGATGCGTTGCATGTTTCAATCTAGTTAGTAATGATTTGAAGCGCTGTAATAATTCGCAGCGACAGTATGCCAGGTCATCGCACCTTAATGAAAAAGCCAGCAATGGCCATGTTGACCAGTTAATGAATCTCGTACCACAACTTCAGTCATCAAGTATCGTAAATGCTTGTTCGTTAAGAAACTGTATGCTATTGTACAAACTCTACTGAACACTTCAGCCGGATCGTTCTAGTCAGATTGACAGTTTATGAAAATTCAAGAGCTCATGAAACAGCGCCCGTACCCAAATGCGTTCGCCGCATTGTTGTTCATTCCAAGCCAGACCCGGACGCCGTCATTAAAAAGAAACCAAGGAAAGGTAGGCATACAAAAGTGGTAGCAGTCGAAAACCGCCAGTGTGGGGACATGTGTATGTCCGCGGACGTCTGCCTAGCATTGTAAGCTTCAAGTAGAATCGCAGTTGAACTATCAACCACGGCGCTTCGGCATAGCGAGAGCATTAAGTCTGGCCATGCTGATGGAAGTGCTCGACTTCTTCTTCTCGTCCTTCGCGGGGCCGGCAGCTCCAGCCTTCGGCTTTACACCCAAAGTGGGCATTCTGGAGGCCGTCTTGGGTGCAGGCTTAGGAGGGGCAACCTTTGTCGACGGAGCAACTGACTTGACGCGCTTCTTTCCGCGAGCCTCGCCCTCGTCATCCACGGCATCGGACCCACCATTCTCCTTGTCTGACGTGCTGACCGGCTCAGCAGCCTTAGCAATGGCATCGTTCTCGAAGGTGAACTTGCGCTTCTTGCTACCAGGAGTGACGGTGGGTGAAAGCTCGGCAGGGTTGAGGTTGATCTTGTTTTCGAAGTCGAACTTGCGCTTCTTTTGGCTCGCTGCAATGGTGGAAGGGATCATGTCAGGCTCAGCAGACACGTGACGGATGGTAGATGGGCGTGCACTGGACGCCGGCGGGGCCAGTGACGAGGCACCGAACGAGATGCTGTCTCCAGCACGGAACGTGAAGTCACCAGGGGCAATGGTCTGTCGTCTGCGATCAGGTGTAGGGTTGGCAACTGGGCTGAAGATGGCTGGAAGGGTAGGGTAGTCGGCAGCGATCTCCGCCTTCGGAGCAGAGGGCGCGTCTTCAGCCGGAGGTGATGATGAATCATCAGAGGACGTAATGTTCTTGAGCGCATCGGGGTCTTTGGTCGATGACGAGAAGTCGACGTGCTTTCTCACAGGAGCAGTAGCCGGCATCTGGCCGTGATACTTCTTCTCACCGCCAAGCTTCGGGGGAGTGGCAAAGTGAGTTCCGGCGGCAATTTTGGAGGGATCATTCGAGTAGAGGCGTTGCGGAGTACGGAGAATGGACTTAATGGGCGATTGGCGAAGCAAGTTGAAGCGGCCGATGAGGCTGCCACCAGTTTTCTTCTCTGGCGACTGAGTAGCTGCAGGTGCGAATGGGTTGTAGTTCTGTGAAGCCTTGGACGGAGACTGGGAGAGAAGTGGGATGCTGGACTGCTTTTCAGCATCCTCCTCGACATTTGCGCTCTTAGCCACCGACATCTTAAGCGGGCTACGAGCAAGAAGTGGCGCCTGTGGCTCCTTCTTTTGAGGTGAGGGACTGAGATCCTGCTCTGGGCGACTGGGTCGGCCAATGGCAGATTTTGCGGGAGTGCGGGCAAGAGCGGCGTCCATCAGAGCCTTTGGCTTCTCTTCCACGGGATTACCTGATGTAGCGACAGCGGCGCTCATGCGAGAGAAGAGCCCACCCTTAGCTGGCGATCTCGACAACAGAGGCGCAGTCTCGTTGTCGGGCTTTGCACTTGGCTCAAGAGGGTTTGGCTTTGATGAAACAGCAGCACTGTTGATGGTGAAAGGTCCACCCTTGACTGGCGACTTCGCCATCAAAGCTGTGGTGTCTTCAGGTGACTTGACGGTCGGCTGGGTGAGATCTGGCTTGGATGGAGAGCGGACAAGACTGGGAGCGGGAATCTTGCTAGTGGCCTTGGCTGTTTTGACGCTGCTGGCACGAGCAAGAGACGACTGGGTTGGCGTAGAAAGGTGTGCGAGGTTGGGGTAGCTGGGCTGTTCGCGCGAATCTTTGAGGTGTTGTGGTGTAGAAGGTTGAGCTGACTGCTTGTCGTTGCTGCCATTGCTGCTACTGCTAGTAGGGCGACTGCTCGAAGCCTCCTTGATTTCAACGCGCTTGACGCGCTTCGCGGGAGAAGCCTCCTCTGTCGTCTGGTCTCGCAAATTCTTCATTGATGGAGCACGCTTCAGCTGACTCCCTGATTGGAAGATATTCGTCTTTGATGACGCGCGAGGAACAGTCTTCGAAGGTGTCGCCTCAGCATTGTCAAGGTCCGCCTTCGAAGGGCTGCGCTTGAGCGACTTGCTCGGGGTGTGTGCAGGAATCTTTGATGTTGTGGCCGGAGCAGTCAGACGAGACGGATCCTTGCGGTATGCCGAGGCGTGGTTTGCAATCGAGTCCATCTTCTTGAACGCCGCATCGTGAAGCTCACTGAATCTGCTCTTTTTGGTCTTGGGCTGCGCGATCTTGCGATCGAGTGCTCCGAAGAGCTGTGCCGCCTCGCCATTGCTCTTCATTTGTCCTTTGATGCGCAAAGCCTCTGCGCGCTTCTCCTCCATCAATTTCTTCGCCTCCGGACTGAGTTCCAAAGACTGCTCGCGGCGGAATGTGAAAGGGAACTCGGGTGATTTGAAAGCATGCTCTTGCTTGCTGGTAGTACGGGATGGAGTCGCCTGTGCCTCGGCGAGCTTGTTGTTTCGCTTTGGGGGTTCGGTGGCCGGTGCCATGTTGGAGAAGCCTAGCCAGCGCGCCTCCTCGCGCGGCTTGACTGTGGACTGATGAAGGTGTTTGGGGTGCATTTCCTCGGTCGGCACCTCGATTGGCACGGCGGATTTGGGAGTAACATCTTTGGGTAGTTCGACTGTCTTGATGCGTTTTGAAGGGACTGTGGGTGTGTCCTGTTCCATGGGAGAGCCTGGGAAGGCGCCTGGCATCTCTTCGCTCTCATGGAGAGACGCGAGCTTCGCAGGCACGGTACGAGGAACGCGTGCAGATGGTGTCTCATGGGATAGGGAGACTCTCTTCACCGGCTATGTCCTTGTCAGCAAGATAGGCCCTGACTCGAGATAGGTGCACGACTTGACATACCTGAGGTGTGGCCGAGTTCCTGCTCGACAGCCTGGTCGAGCGGCGAGCCATTGTGGGTGATGCTTCTGTCGAGTGTGATGTCGCTGGAGAAAGAAGCAGTCCCCAAGGTCGCGGTGAAACAATTTTACAGTTCGCCGGTAGTGGAATGGATCTCTCGCTTAGTAGGAAGAAGAAGGGTGGTGCATTGACATTTGGGGTTGATGCGATCTGCGAACAACAACAAGTCTCGAACTACCCCGCAAACATTGGACGCCACAACCCGCCAAGCAACAGGGCAACCAGACGCGAACACCACAACAATGATACTGCAGTAACAGATACACTCAAAGTGGAGGCTTTTCATTAATAATGCCCTTTAAGATATACTTAACAAACTAGTAATACTTGATCCGTGAAACCTTCTCGCTTCCCTCGCCTCAGGACCCATAATCGAAAGCAAAGTAATCTCATACACTTTCAGAACAAGACATGTCGACAGACTGACATGCTCGTAGTCGTATTTGCTCGATGTCTTCGCACATCACTTACGCACCTTGTCGAGGTACGATGAGAGCCATTCCTCGCTGCCGTCCTCGTACACGCGCTTTGCTGGTTCCTATTCGAGCGTTAATGAAACATCACAACTGAGCGACGAGAAGATTTGCTATGCTTACCAAGTCCATGTAATGCGAGTCACTGAACCAGCAGTTGTCCGCGAAACATCCCTTGCCTCCAAATTTGCAGTGATGTCCGAATGTACAGTCAACATCGCGGCATCTCTGTCTCGACGGGCACGTAATGGAGCGCGCTTTATGCTTCAATACAAGAATCTCACCTGGGCTGAGGCGCTCGCCGTGATGATAGTCGCAGTATTCGGCGGCGGCACAGTGGCCGGTGAGATGGTAGCTGTTACAGCATTTGCCCGATTCCTTAGTCCGACCAAGGAAGCGCTTCTCCGCACCAGGATCCGCACGTGGGAGAGGTTGATCAAGTCTCTCGTCATCTACGTTGAGAACAACACAGCGACGCTGCACTGCCTTCTTCGGTGCGATATCGATATTCTTCGGGCCAGCAGTCTTGCCCACCGTGGCCCATGTGCTACTAGCACTGGCATCGGTGGCAACAGGTGACGGGCTTGTAGGTTTTGCGGTATTGTTTGCGCCGGCTACGCTCTGTGGAGTTGGGGTGAAGGTATTTGCTGCTATGGCCGAGTTGACGCGGACTGGCAAGGTCATGGGTGCAGGAGAAGTCATCGCCACAGGTCTGCTGGGCAGGTTGCTGTCGCGGAATATCTTAGGAAATTTGACCCTTGGGAATCCGAGGGCGACAAAGCCTGGCTCTGGAGGAGTCGTCTCGACCAGCGTGATTCGAGTTGAGGTCGTAGGGTCGCGTTTGAAGGGCTCCAGAACTGGGAGATAACCATTGTCGTGGCAAGGGCCGAAGAAGATATGCTTGCACTGCGGCATCGGTAGGAAAAGTCGAAGAGTCTCGCGAATCTTGTGGTCGGCGCGCTCCTTGCCGCTGCCGACATCTATGAAGTTGAAAAGAGGGTGCGCAAGGCCAAACGCACGTCCGAAGGCCGACAGCTCGTTTGGGTTGCTAATAATGCCACAGGCGTGGAGCTTTTGCCCTAGTCCTTGCATGTTAAGCACGACGTTTACGACGATGTTCCAATTCGTCACGTGTGCTTCCGGATACATTTGCTTGAGCTGTTCCTTTAGCTCTGAATACAGTTGGGACGCAGCTTCAGCGCCTCCGTCTTTGCCCTGTGCGTACAAGTAGTTCTCGAACTGCAAATCATATTAGAAGGCCATTGTGTATTTTATCGTGGTGGCAAACTTACTATCGCGCCATCGCCATCAAGTATAACCATAGCAAATGGATTACTTCCCTATGTTGTTCATTAGCATTGTCCGAACACTATCCAAATTTGGGCAACTTACAGACGCCTGTCGCAATGTCATGAGCTCCGTCTCTCGAGCTTTAGCAGCGCTGTACCAAATACGACGCGACTCGACCTCGTTCTCATAGTCGCCGCATTTTTCCTGATAGCGAGTTTGCAAGTCCTGATACTTCTGAACGAGGTCCGCGACAAAAGCTTCTCGCTCTCTATCAGACTGGCGAAAAGCCTCGAAGCGCTCCAAGTAGCTCATGGCCGGCGCGTAGCCATCGTGGCCGTTCATCGTTGCAGGGTTTATTGTGAAAGCTTTCCAGCGCCTTCAATGTTGTCTGAAATGTCGACCAGGCCTGTTCGAGCAGACTTTGGATGGCCGAAAGTCAAAAAGTCGTGGAGGGAGAATTTGAAACCAGAAGGCAAACGGCTTTCTTTGGCGTTTGTTTGACGTTCTTCCTCTGCTGGGAGGTGGAAACGCAGGGATCAGGATGGAGCTAGGCAGCGCAGCGCGCTGGGGAAACCGGGAGGCGTTTGGCGCGCCACCGGTCAGGCTTCGATGGGACGAGACGGATTGAGAGGTCAGCGCGTACACATATGCATGCATGCGCTGCGCTGTGTCTCTCTGTCTGCAGCTCAAGCTGGGGCTGTCGTTTGTCGTGGTTATGGGATGTGTGGTTTAGGTCTGTCAAAGGTTGTTCATGAAAGGAGTGGCTCAATATCGGGTTGATACCTCAGGCTGCTGGCGTGGCACGGTCTTGAACCGCAAATGATATCACAAGCTACTTTACTGTACAATGAATGCTGCCACCGTTTCTAAGTAGAACATGGCGCGCCAAGACTCACAGTCGTCGGGATAATGCATAGTGTACGCACGCGACCGGCAGGACAGCAAATGCCAGCGCAGACGAAGCAAGATCACACGTTTCGCGATAGAGCTCTAATGTTGACCAGATCAGACCTCAGGTATATGACCTTGCTATCAAATCACCCTGTCTTGTATATATCTATCTTTACACACACGTGGAATCGAAAATTGGGATTCAAATCAGGTCAGACCATCATGCCCGCTTCTCAGCCTCCAGCTTCCTCGCCTTCTCCTTCGCAGCCTTCTCCCGCTTACCCAGCTCAGCCTCGATTCCAATGCCACCAAACACACATGCAACACCGACCCACTGCATGCCTCCAAGGCTGTGTCCGAACCAGACGACGGAGATGATCATCGTAAGCATCTTTCTGGTGACAGTAACAGTAACCAAGAAGAGCGATCCAAAGATGGACAAAGTATAGACTATTGGGATAGAGTCAGTAAATGTACAATGGCAAATTAAACGCCATGTGAACTTACAGATGAAGAGTTGGCCGACGGCTCCACAGACGGCGAAACCAAGAACGTCATAAAGGATAGCAGGGTGCTTCTCGTAGAATGCCAAAGCGCCGTAGAGCTCACCAGCATTGTTGCCCATGCCCACGTATGAGCCAAGGCCAGTCTGTGCAATGTAAGGCGAAACCACGAGGAACAAGCTAGTGATGAGAGTCTGCATGGTGTTGAGAGCGCACATCATCTGCTGGCCAGAGTATGGCTTGAAAGTCGCATTGATGTCGTCCTGAGTGGAGTTGGTGAGACCATCAAAAAGAAGGTTGATGCCGAGCAATACAAGGCCGTAGGTCGAGTTGCCGCTCTGGTTTCCCTTCTTCTTTGATCCAGCGGGTTGGTGCAAAGTGAAGATCGCCACACCAGCGGTCACGAGCGCAACCACGGCGTACTTGTAGAACGGGTACTTGCGGCGGTAGAGCGTCACGTGCAAGAACATGACCGGCAGAAGCTTGCACGACTTGGCGAGAATGAATGTGATGTAGTCCACGTGCGCCAGACTGGCGTATCCGAAGGGTGAAGAGAGTGACGAGGTCAGTGAGACAAGAAGCAAGGGCCAGAAAATCTTCTTCGATGGGAAGATGGGCTTGTCAGATTTCGATGTCCTCGTGTACCTGGTGTAAGCGTATCCGAGAATTGCGGCAAACAATGACTGGACGGTGTTCACCACCACAGGAAATCTGAAGACTTCTGGGTTCTTCTCCGTGCCATAGTTGGTGGTGGTGATTCTCTCCTGGAGCACACCCCAGGTCAAGAACGCGGCGTAGATTCCAGAAACACAGATGATCAGATTGGTGAGGTTGCTGCCGGACTTTTTGTCCTCGGCTTTCGAGATTCCTGCATGCTGCTGGCTGGCCTTCACCATATCGTCGACAGGCTCAGGCACTTTGCCGTTGTTGCTCCTTTGGCGGACGCTACCGTTGGCGACCATTGTTGCGAGATCTCCTGAGTGTCGGAGGAGGTATCTATTGTAAACAGTCAGACAGCTCCTGAAGACTCCCAAGTACGAAAGAAAGAAAAGAGAAAATAAATGACTGTGGCAGTACGAAAGTGCTGTGAGACTGAGGCTAAATATCTTTGGCCGCAAGTTGTCCCTTTCAAAACGTCGTATGATGAAACGCGCGCTCATTGGCTGGGCTTAATTACGTGCTGAGCCAGGAGCCCCCTAACATATTGGCATGTGTTTCGCTCTCTATTGAGCAATGAAAGTTTGTTGGATGCACGTGTCTGGAAATGAATGCACGACCTGATACATGTGACATGTGCTTGTCTTTAATAGCGCTCGTCTCTCCGTTTCATATTTTGTATAAAGTTGTGGGCCATGATTAAGAGAATCATGTGTCCAGATGTGGTATCTCGCTCCTACTTTCTGCATCCGCCTGCGTTCTTTTGTTCGAACTCCACAGCTATGCACACAATGCAATGCTAGAACGCCGCAACAATTTCATCATGTGTCTCCATCTAGAATGTCTCCTCCTCGGCAGGGTATTCACCATCGGCCTCCTGGGGAATCTCGAAGCCCTCCTACAAGAATTGTTAGTCATTATACGATGTGGATCGTCGGTTCTTGATTTCCACTTACCTCGGTCGAATAGAGAATAGTCTGGATCTGCTTGAGCAAGCTGCCCTCGTCCTCCTCAAGCACGGGGTCGGCCTCCATAGCCTGCTGGATCAAGAGCTCAATGTCCCTCAGCTTGCTGAAATAGAAGTCGCGCTCACGCTCCAATCCCTGCACAGTCTCCAGCAGTTCCGTGTTCTTCGCCTGCAGCGCTGCGCTCGCGGCACCACCGGTAGCCGCTTGGCGGCTAGTTGTTCGCGGTGCACTTGAAGCAGCTGCGGGCCTGCGCGCCGAGCTGGTTGTGGTTGATGAGCGCGCAGATCCCATAGAAGGAGGCAGGGCAGCCGCGGCACCCTTCCTTCGGCCGACCGCATCGTAATCACCGCCCGGATAGTACTGGTCCCAGTATCTCTTTGTCCACTGCAAGAATTCGAGGTTATCCTGCATCTTGCACTTCACGAGCGACTCGGTGGGGAGTGGGCGGTCGACGGCATGTTTGCGGAATGTGTTGGACAGGATTTTGAAGTTCTCCAAATATTGGTATTCAGTGGACGCATTGAATCTGA
Source organism: Epicoccum sp. F181 (assembly GCA_037042865.1). Classification (NCBI taxonomy): domain Eukaryota; kingdom Fungi; phylum Ascomycota; class Dothideomycetes; order Pleosporales; family Didymellaceae; genus Epicoccum; species Epicoccum sp. F181. The sequence goes on along the minus strand of JAJSLS010000030.1, from coordinate 243,247 downwards.
CGCGGCTCATGGGAAGATCGAGGAAGATGCTGTCGTAGATCTGGCATAGTGCAGCGCTGTGGTGGATTGCGCCGTTAGTCAAATGTTCATGCGCCGTACTCGACTGGCCGCGAGTATCCGATGGTGAAGGTTATCGTCACTCACCCAGTGCCACATTGCTCAACCTTGGTCACGTTGAGCTGGAGGAGCCCATTAAGCCAGGCCAAAAGCTCTTGTCTGAAAGTCGAGCATCAGTCATGTTCCGTCATTTGTCTTCTTTCTAGGCGTCTGTACCTTGACTCGCCCATCTTGAGATATGTTTGGTTGGTCCCTCGCTTGTTATTGTCTGGTGAATGAGATCCAAGAGTATGGGCCTTGTGGTATAGCAAGGGTCTGCGGAGCCGTGTGTTTTATGTTGATGTGAAAAAGGTTGTTTCAAGTGATTGACACTTTGATTTGGTGTTTGTTGTGCTAATCTGAACCCCGCTGAAGCGGCGCTCTTGCCTGTGTTGATTGATGCCTTACGCCTGAGGCACTACATCGCTCGCTGTCCTCGTAGGGTTAGTGTTGGGGCACTCTGCCAAGTCATCATTCTCTTGATATCTCACTTGTTGATGTCTGGAAGCCTTCAGTTCAGGTGTATACTCGTGGTTTATGTCTAATATGGAGTATTCGATTGATTTACCGTAGCAAAGACAGTCTATCAGAGTCATCAGTCGTCAAACGGGTTCTTGTGACCACGACTATACTCAAAGCCATGACTGATCCTACAAATGGGAATTGCTGGTAGGACACATTCACCACGACATGTACGCACTTTCGCACACGGCCATACCCTCAAAGGACTACACTGATTTGCGCCATCATCTCCACACTATACTATGGACCTTGACGGCCAGGGCATTGAGTGATGTGTACAGGAACCAAAGTAGCCCGAGTTGAACACTACCGAAGACTGTCGCAATTCCAACGACTTGCGTACCATCACCAACAGGATAAAGTATTGCACCGGCTAATCAACACCCGATTAATTTGAATGACCCTTCCACGATTTAGAATGAAGCCAAAATCTAGGAGGTACCACCGCAAGAAGATCTATCTGGGATGGTGGCGGCATCGCCGCACCCGAACCCTACTTGAGCTTCACGTGGCGAAGACTGATTCGAGAAGCCTGCAGATTTGCCTACAACCTCATGGACCAATGACTCGAAGCAATATCTTAGCTGTATATGTTGATTAGGATCCTCAAGAAATTCGACAAGGCCGACGTCGGAATCTGTTACAGGGCTCTCCAGGCGAGGCTCGGGCACATTGACGCTGGGAAATGACATCTAAATTCCAGCTATTACCAAAGAAAAAGTGTCTCTGACCCTTGGAGATTGAGGGTTCACTGACAGGTGGATCACCGTACGGCGGCTCGAGAGCAGCCAGGAACCGCGGTGCTTACCAGAGCGGCAGTACTCGGAAGTGCTCGGACACATCGGCTACACCGAATATGGTAGACCCTCCGTAGAAAGATGATACGGTGTCGAGGGTCTTGAGTGTCGAATAGAGAAGGTTGATATCTATGCATCCTGCATTATCTCGCTGTACGAGATGCTCTTCCCCGTCCTCTGCGGACAGGTGACAGCCCTATTACGAAGGTTACATGCGCGCCATATAAGATTCGGACGCCACCGAAAATCCTGGCTGCATAAGCGTGGCAAGCAATTCACAAGACACAATCAAGACTAGCCAAGCCGGGAGCGGCCAAGTGCGACAGATTTGCCAGCGGTGCGGCGTTGCATCGGGCGAGGCTTGATGTTCTAGCGTCCGGCGCTATAACCTTAAAAAAATGGTCGATATCTCTTCTGCACGGCTTTATGATTCGCCTCGCCTTGGGCCAGTCCTGCGGCTAATGAGTTCTGTGGAGACCTGTCCACATTCGCGTGGTCTCCGACCAAAGTAAAGGCCCCCAGCGAGATAGCGGCAATGGATGGAACATCGGTCTCCCGAGGGAGATAGGGCGATTGCGGCGCTCGTCCAACCGGAGGCGTGGAGATGCCACAATGTAAGTAGGGTCGTTGTCCCAGTCATAACTCCTGATCTTCTTGTTCTCTCACTCTTCTTGCTTCTGTTCCAACAACACATCCCTTTGCTCTCGAGGTCGACACAGCGCAACCATGGCGCAAAACCACGAGGACGCAGTCGCTGAGCTGCACGCCACCATGCAACAGCAGACCGCACCCCACCATGCCACAGACGCAACTGGTGCCCCTCTGGCTGAGGTCGAGAAGGGCGGCTTCGATGAATATGGATCGTCTTACTCGGGCGATGAGGAGCCAACAGAGGAGGAGAAGAAGACACTCCGCAGGATTGGCGACAAGTTCCCCGCTTCGGCATACTTGATCGCTGTGGTTGAGTTGTGCGAACGTTTCACATACTACGGTTAGTCTTCGGCGAACAAGCGAGCTTAGAAGTTAACTCATACTGACTGGCAACAGGCTGCCAGGGTCTCTTCCAGAACTACATCAACAACCACCCCGATGGACGCGATGGACCTGCTGGTCTTGGTCTTGGACACGCCGGAGCTACTGGCTTGAACGTCTTCTTCCAGTTCTTCTGCTATGTTACTCCCATTCTCGGTGCCATCATCGCCGATCAATACCTTGGAAAGTACAACACGATCTTGGTCTTCGCTGTGGTCTACTGGGTTGGTCTCGTCATCCTGTGGACGACCTCGCTTCCTGCTGCGATCGAGGCCGGCGCCGCTCTTGGTGGATATGTCGCCGCCATCATCGTTATCGGATTCGGAACTGGTGGCATCAAGTCGAACATTGCGCCTCTTATTGCCGACCAGTACACTCGCAAGAGACTGGCCATCACCACCATTGCTAAGACTGGCGAGCGTGTCATTATCGACCCTGCGATCACATTCCAGAGGATCTACATGATGTTCTACGCTTGCATCAACGTCGGATGTCTCTCGCTTCTCGCCACTCCCTTCATGGAGAAGTATGAAGGCTTCTGGACTGCTTACGTTATGTGCTTCTGCATGTTCTGCATCGGCATTGTCGTCTTGGTCCTGTCTAAGAAGTACTACATCGTCCGCCCACCGCAAGGTTCCGTCATTACCGATGCTTTCAAGGCCATCGGTTTGATGATCGTCTCGCGCAACACCAACGCTCCTAAGCCATCGTGGCGTGCCGCAAACGGAAAGTCCAAGCCTGTCCCATGGAACGACCACTTCATTGAGGAGTTGAAGCGTGCTCTTATGGCTTGCAAGGTCTTCTGTTTCTACCCCGTCTTCTGGGTCTGCTACTCTCAATTCTCCAGCAACTTCGTCTCCCAGGCCGGTCAGATGGAAGGCCACGGCATGCCGAACGATCTGATGCAGAACTTTGATCCAATTTCGATCATTGTCTTCATCCCGATTCTCGACATGGTGGTTTACCCCATCCTTCGCAAGTTCAAGGTCGAGCTCAAGCCCATCGCTCGTATCTCTATTGGCTTCATGTTCGGCGCTCTCTGCCTCATGTACGCCGCTATCGTCCAACACATCATCTACGAAGCTGGACCCTGTTACGGCAGCCCTGGAAAGTGCGCGGCTGGTATGGACGGAAACACTCCTCTTCCCAACCACGTGCACATTGCCGTCCAGACCCCTGCTTACGTGCTCATTGGCCTGGCTGAGATCTTCATCTCTGTCACCGGTCTTGAATACGCCTACACCAAGGCCCCACCGAGCATGAAGTCCTTCGTCCAGTCGCTCTACCTCTTCACCTCCGCCATCGGTTCCGCCATCTCTGAGGCACTCGTCCCCGCCACTGGCGACCCTGCTATCATGTGGATGTACACCGGTGTCGCCGTGGTCTCTGCCCTGACCTCTGGTATCTTCTGGTTCATCTTCCGCCACTACGACGATCAGGAAGAAGAGATGAACGCCCTGGAGGAGAAGCCTGATGAGAAGCAGCTCGATTAAAGGAATCGAAGATGCATTTGTACAACACTGATGGTGTGATGATTTGTGAAGGCGTATGATAATTTAGCGATGTTAAAAAGACCTTTCTACTACACTTTGTTGCATTCGTTCCTTCATTGGTGATCCTGCCACGCGTGAGTTATGAAGTTCGATGAGCCCCAAGCATCTGCACAGTTGGAAGTCGGTATCATAGCCACTGTTGTGCCCTGATGATCTATGGTTATCCAAACCATGCCACTTCGACACATACAAAGTGTCTATACGCTCAGAGTTCTCCGCGATGCTCAATCCACATCCTACAACGGAGGAAGTTCGATCAGTCAACCACCACCGAGATTCCATTACACAAACACCAGACTCATGCAATGTCCTCGGAACGCAGCCCCGAAAAAAACCTCCTTCCTAACGTGGCTGACCCACTCCGATGCTGATCAACACACGGGCAAGAGTGCAGATCCCTCGCTTGCACGGCATGACGTTCATCCTTCGTGTAACTTTATTCTCGTGCCGTCTGATGTTACATACGGAAGAATTGCCCACGGGGAAGGCAACTCCAAGTCCACTTGACTCCACTACCGAACGTCGCTAGGAGACAAGACCGAGTGCCAGCGCACCACCGCACGATCCGGATACGAATGATGAGAGATACGCTGCCGAGGAGTCGAGGGCCGCGGTCGTCTTATACTGTATGTATGCTGGTGTTGCTGTGCACCGGGGTTGGGAGAAGCAACCGCTTTCACGCAGATGGTGGTGAAAACGCTCGTGCTTCGAAACATGTATCAATTTACGAAAGTCCCTTTCTCCCTCTCTCTCATTGAGGGTTGGCATTGGAAATCGTAGGATAGCTCACTGTAAACCTTGGCGACATCAATCCGGATAGAACAAGTGTAGTACATAATCTTCCAACGCTCTGGGTTACATTTCTGCGCGCCTCAATGTATCACTATGCTATCTTCATCACGTGTGCGTGGTTTGATACAGCTGACCACCACCGAGATACCGGAAGTATAGTACCAATATCCCAGTAGGTCTGTGGTACTACCATAGAGCACAGATTCTTGAGTATTGAACTTTACCATTGAGATATCATCGCAAACTTAGCCATCTCAGACGCGTATGATAGCAGCATCTCCGTTACGTATATGCCGCTATGATCGAAAAATGACACCTGAAACGACACAAGGGCCACTGAGATGCTACCTAGGACCAAGATCGTATAGCCGTCTCATCTCAGCGACTTGTAAGCTGCTACCATGAAGCATCAACACAAGTCCGGTGTGTGAAACCATTGAGACGATGATTTTCCTCATGCGTGGAATTTTGATGCCGGCATGCTATACACATACTCGGAATGCCGAAATTGTTCTCGCTCGTGAAATTCACCATCTACTTATCACATAGAATACCAAGATGATGTCTACGTTTACAATCAACCGATCTCAAGGCAGACATTCCAGCCCTGTCCCGTGACCTAAAGTCGTCCGCTTCATCAAGCCACCAAGATCGTAGGCTCAGCCACCGTCGTCGGTGCAGATCCAGGTGTTGCATCCGTGGTGACCGCAAGCAGAGGGCCGGTCGCCGTCGCCGTCGCCGTAGTCGCCCGCTCTTGTGGTATTCTCTTGAGTGCCTTTGCCTCCCCCTTAACGAAACCGACCGAGTTGTGACACACATACCCTCCATCGCAATCCCGCGCCACAGTCGGAATTGCGTACGTACTAGCCTTAGTCCCACTCTCCGAGGCCTTGTTGCACTTACAAAAGGTACTGGTATAGCGTTCGTTTTTCTCCAGCAGGTTCGACCAGAAGGTGGTGGTGCCGGTGAAAGTGGTGAGAGCGCAGGAGTCGAAGTCCGGCAGCTTGGGCAGTTCGGACGGACATCCCAATGGTGTCGCCAAATTTGTGGTCCAGGTGGGTGTCACGAGGCCTGCTTGGTTCGGGCACACGCGCGAGCGCTTGTCGCAGTTGGACACGGGCTCGACCACTGAGACGCTCTCTCCTTGGCAGGCGCAGTAGTCCATGTCGGGGTAGGGGTTCAACACCCACTGTTGATTATGCATTACTCCTACGGGGCCCTGGAAGCTTAGTGTAGAGACGGCTGCATATGCGCAGTGGCCCCAATTGGTATTCGTGGGCCATGCGCAGTCGGAGTCGGCACACGTCGTGGGCGGCTCGTAGTCGCCTTTGAGATTAGGACACAGGGTCTGGCCACATACTGTTGCGTAGTCCACGACTTTTGTAGACTCGCAAGCGCAGTGATAGCCTTCGGCAATGACACCTGAGAAATAGCTGTTGTGTACAGTACTACACAGTCCCACGCCATCACGAGTGGGTTTCGGGCATCTGCAACTGGCTGATCCGAAGGTCAATGGTGGTGCCGGATCGTGGAAAGTGAACAAAGGATCGGTGTTGATTGATTTTCCCGTCCGGATGGTCGACGGCTGCCAGTTTGGACACATGGGCGTACCGCATCTCGTGATAGCCTTGACGTCCTGCCCCGAGGTCTGAAAAGCGCAGGTGCAAGACCACGTTGATGTCGGTTCGAGCATGATGAGAGTACACCTACCAAGGTTGTCAACCTTAGGGTAGTGACAATCAGCCTTTGAAGTCGTCGAAGACGTCTTGCTCTGCGTGGTAGAACTGGTAGAGCCTGTTGAATCGTTAGACATAGTTCTTCAATAGTAGTAATTGGGACAGGAGACGTACTGATCGCTGGTGGAGGCTGCCAATCATCGCCCTGCTCATCCAGCCACGAAATCTGGAATCTGCCATCGAGAGCCGGACATGACGACTCATTAGCAGGAGCATAATCGCCAAGGTCAGCAAGAGGGGATAAAATGATTCCGTCCGGAATGACAGGACACGACTCTTCTTCTGTCGGCTGTCTGTCTTCGCCCTGCTCGTTGTCGATCTCGAGCGTACTGTTGCCCAACGGACAAGACGCGTTCGATCTGAGACCATCTTCTCCCTGCCCCAGTTCCTGCTCCATAGTCATATTGAAGCCGAAAGTCGCATTGCACGACGGAGCGCTGTCATCGTCCAGAGCTCCTTCTGGCTCGTATACGATGGTGTTGTTCAGTGGACAAGAAGCAGTGACGTTTCCGTCTTCGGCTCCATCAGGACCCTGAATCAATGTAGCATTCGACAATGGACACGAAGGGGCTGAGCTGCTATCGATTGTGGTGCCATTATTCAGCTGGCAGCTCGACTTTGGCTCATCGTCTCCTTGGTCGTCGTCGATGCTTGTGCGTGTACCGTTTGGCATGGGGCAAGTGTCATTTTGTTGTCCATCGGTGCCTTGGTCGTCAAGCACTGTGACGTTGACGCCTGGGAAGTATGGACATGTTTCGTTCGAGGCGTTTGTTGGGAGGCTGCCGAACTCGCCTTGTGGGTCATCAGGCGCGAATGTGACTTGGGCTTGACAGACGTCGTCGATCACTGAAGTGGTGGTTGCGGTTACCGAGCAGCCTTCGAAGACTGTGCTGGCGGTTTTGGTACATGGCGTGTATGTTACGCCCGCTGAGATGGACTCTGTACAGAACTTGGTGATCTCAGTGGCAGTTTGTTTCTTCGTGCAGCTTTCGAACATCGTTGCTGTGGCTCCTGTGACTTCACAACCTTGAGTGATACGTCTCTTGGTCGAAGTACAAGTCGTCTGGGGTGCAGAAAGCGTAGTGTCATTTCCCATGTTGATGCCTATGACTTCTGTGAAGATATTGCACATGGCAGTGACTTGAGTTGCCGTCATAGTCGTCTCGCATTCACCTTCCGATTCAGTAGAACTCTGCGTGCGGGAGGCCGACGTCGACGCAGTTTCTGTCTCTTCTGGCTCATCGTCAGGATCGGGGCCAGGACCTAGAGGATCCTCTGTTCAAAAGTTAGCCAAACCGAAAACCACTGATGTCTTAAACTCAAATTACCAGGATCAGGCTTGGGCTTGTCGGCTGGGCCGATAGTCCCACCTCCCTTCTTGTCACAGCCAACCACGCACTTCAGCAGATCACATAGGCCGCCCAAGCAACCTCTCCGCGGCCCAACGCTCTTACAGAGTGGGCCTCTGCAGCTCAAATCAAGTTTCCATCCGGGAAGCTTGGGTGCACCGCAGAAAATGAGACACAGACGTGGTCTTGGGGGGCCTGGCAACTTGGGCGGACCAGGACCGGGAGGACCACCAGGAGGCGGAGTCGGCAGAGGAACTGGTATAGGAATTGGCAAAGTCTGCCCTGACGACGTAGTTTGACCAGGCGGCGGGGATACTGAATCAGTAGTACCCGGAGGCTGTGCAATCTCCGGTCCATCAGATGGTCCAGGAAGCAGCGCGATCGGACAGGCAGAGGTTTCTGTAGCAGACGCGAAGACCTCCGATAATGGACGGAAGCTCGATTCTCCGGGGAGCCAGCAAGGACCAAAGTCATGATTGCAACCATTAGCGACTACGCATTCGCTGCTACCGGTGCCACTGGTCTCAAGTCAGTACATGTCTACCGCTGAAGAAGATCTTTGAACCTACCAAGTCCCCATAGGACCACAGCACTCCATATTCGGACAACCAAGGCCAATTTGAGGACCACATGTACCATTGTTACTGTCTAGAGGTCGTTTGGCGCAGATGTCGCCGGAGGGAAGAGCCATGCTGCAAGATCCCCGTGGCAACGAGAAGTCGGCTTCAGATGTCACCGCAGGCTGGCGGCCAGTCATTGCGCCGACAGAAACGGGCAGTAGCGCAAGCTCTGTGATGGTGATCGGGTCTACAGATACTGTGGTGGCATAGCGGTAGATCTGGCCGCCGACATTGGTACAGACTGAGGTTATGGCTGGAGGATATCTGAGCGTGGCTGGCGTGTTGAGGGGAATAGGGGGTAGAGTCATTGTGCATGGCGGCTTGCAAGACATATTCATCACTTCCTCGTCCCAGTGGCCGGTCATGAGTGTGACTTCCTGGAGGGGTCCGTCGGAAGCCGTAGATGAAAGTGGCAAAGGAGTGATAAGCGTGCTGGCATCATCTGTAGATGAGGGTGACGTCAAGTCGTCGGTGGAAGTTGCAGAGTTCGTTGGCGAGGTGAAAGATGAGGCGTCTCCGTCGTCTGTGGTTGACGTCGACTTCGAGGGCCCAGAGATCGTACTCACGACCGTTGTAACAATCTTCGTGCTTGTCCGGCTCCTAGATGCGTCCGAAGTATCGATCGCAGTGATGGTGCTCACAAATGTGGTCACGACCTCCCTGCTAGACTGGCTGCCGTGTGTTCCAGAAACTGTGGTCGTAGAGGTACCGTTGACCGGAGTGTTAGACTTGGAAGTAATTGAGCTAGTCTCGTTGCCTCCATTGCTACTGCTAGCTGATACAGTCACGCGAGAGGTAGTGCTGCTGCGGCTGGATGCCGGGATAATGCTCGTGGTGGTAGAGTTAGTTAGTGGTAGTTTTGAAGTCGACAATGCCATAGACGAGATCGAGCTAGATGTGTTCTGGACAGAAGTCGAGGTGGTGACTTGCGTATCAGATGCTGGGACAGAAGACGACATCGAAATGGAAACCTCCGAGATGTTCCTGCTGGTGCTCTGTGTTTCTGTCACACTGGTGGAAGTCGACGACGCGGCTGTCTGATCAAAGCCTCCAGTGCTGTGTGAAGACTCCTTAGAAACCACCACGGAGGAGGATGTCGTAGAGGAGTTGGAAGCTGTCGAAAGCCCAGAAGAAGTCGATGTGCGAGTGCTTGTGTCAGAGTGGCTGATGCTCGCAGAAGTGGCTGCCAATGTAGTCGTGTGATTGGTACCAGACAACTGCCCGATCGAGGACGAGGAGGTAAGAGATGTTCCTTGACTGTTGCTCCTGCTCGGAGACGCACTCGCAGGGTTGCTAGTAATGCTTTTCACGGTCGTCGAACCCGATGTGCCGGCCGTGGTCGCAGCCAGACTGGCACTCGTAGTAGAAGTCCCTGATTGCGATCCGCTCGAGGAAGCACCCGTCGAGGAGAGCGAGGAACTCGAAGAAGTTGATACACCCACAACAGTCTGTCCCCCACTCCCCGTAGACGTCGTAGTACCCACAGTTCCATTTCTATGGACCGCTGCCAGCGTAGCATTAGTTGTCGAGCTCCCACTGCTACTCAAAGAACCTCCAGCAACCGCGGAAGTCGCCGAGGCCAGAGAAGTCGGAGATATTGGGCCTGTCGGGAGAAGGAAATACAGCGAGTGGCTCCCCGTATCGAGACTGTAAAGCGTGCCGTCGATGCTCTTCAGCTCGCCTGCTGTGAAAGGGACGAGGTGGGTGCCAACAGTCCAGAGCATGGTAGAGCTGGCGGAGGTCGAGGCAGCGTTTTGTGCGGTTCTCTTGTTGAGGTAGAGGTCCAGGTCGGGTCTGTTGTCTTCATCGAGGGACTCGTCGGGTTGTACCTCTTCGGCGATCGAGCTGGGATATGTTGGAGCTGATGCCACAGTATGGACGCCATAGTCCTCATCGTTGACAGTGATTTGGGTGGTCGTGATGTGTGTTTTCGTAACAGTCGTCGAGTCCACAGTGGCGACGAGCAAGGACATGATCAGTAAAGCAAGACTCCATATCAACATGGAGAGCCTGCAGGCCGAGGGCGCCATCGTTGATCGGCAAGGGGGTAAGTCGTGATCGTTAGAAGTTGTTTTTGTTTCGAAGTGGTAGTGGCAAGATAATATTTAAGATCAGTCGATCATGGCGAGGAGAAGCAAGATTAAGTAAGTAGTTCGAGAGGAGTCCTCCGTCAGTCCCGTAGCAAGCAACACGATCAAATGCCAGCACGTACTACCATGTGACTGGCATGTGAGTGCCGGAATTCGATCATGTACACGGCCATGTGCGCGAGATAGAATCTTAGTGAGCAAACTGAGATCACGGCACGCTCGCGTGTTAGTATTGACACATGTGTAGCAAACCTCGTCTATTGGAAGGCTCTAGCAATATCAGCCATCACGATTTCGAGTATGGAGAAGATCTCGCCACCAGCTGTATTTTTCTTGACTATTGGACTTCTCCATGATTGTCGTGCTGCGAATGTTTATTCTACTATATATTGTGAAAGTGTCTGTGAGTTTATTATGTAGACTGGACATGAGAAAGGAGAGAAGACTTAGCTTGGACTGATCAACCGGCACGTCTCCCTGAGAGACTTGACAAAATTACACATCGATTCCCCATATGTGCTAGAGCTCCAATGGTCGCATTATATGCGCAGACCGTACTACTTGCTAGATCAGAGGCTTTCCTGCACAAATATATAGCTCCGATGTTTTTGGACTACAAGATGGCAGCAAGCCTTGAGGATATATCAGACAACGACAAAAGGAGCCGTTGTAAGGCCCGACGCGACGGGTTTGCATGTGCGGATGGACGGCTTCGCGAGTGTATTTTCCATATGGAACCAGCGTGAAACCATCAAGGCTCAGCCTGCAATAGATTTGCCTTTTACCTTGGGTATTCTTCCGTGTGTGAGGTGGCTTCTTGTGATAATCTGCACGTGACAGGGATGGCATGAATGGAATAGTTGAACAGCCGAACGTATCGCGGCTATGTGAGACAAGACGACGACATGTGGAAACGGCTCTGGAAACCAGGGGCTTAGTGGAGTAAAGGCAATAGTTTATGACCGCGACATATACTCCAGATATCTGGCGAACTAAGGCGTAGTCATCCACAGCGGATGGTAGCGGGTGAGGAGGTGGAGGCTGGGCCTCTGGTGTGTTCAGGAGAGCACAGGCCTCTGTGATATTTTCAGGCATGGTTCAGGCATACATCGTGTCGCTTTGGCTTTACTCGGGGCCAGATCTGCAGTCCGACCAGTGTTTACCTACGTCATGAACCGCTGTTGATACGAGCCCGCGTAGATCGGAGCTTGCAAAGTTGACGACATCAAGAGCGAGAGAGGGCCGAGCGGTAAGCAGTGACACTAGCAGTAAGAGTAATAAGGTAGAGACAGCCAGACAGGAAGATCTCATATGCAAATAAAAGCACGATATCTAATTGGGTCGCATCAGACAGCGATATCTCTGACCCGAAGAAGGTTCTTTTGCAGGCATTTCTCAATTCTCTCGCTCTTTTCTCTCCACTAGCGGCTTGGCAGAGGCAGGAAGAGCTGTACCGGGATCCCCAGCTGTTGCGCACAACCCGCCGCAAGTGCAGCCAGCGGATGAGAGCGACGCGCCTCACAGATCGTGCCTTCCTCTGTTTACCAACCTAAATCCGAGGGTGCTTGCCGTTCGTGCAGCCTCTGCTGTCATCCTGTCTGTACCACCGAGCGCGTGTCAACACAACCTCTCCCATCCAGTCATCATCCTCCTTCTCACTCTCATCCACAAATAATACCACTCTACATACAACTCCACACAAACATCAAAACGCCACAACCCTCTCGCCAACGCAGTCCGCCATCCCGCACGCTCGGCTCTGAAACGCGACATCCGCGCACTGACAAGCCCGCCCGCGTGGCTCGCTCTGTTGCGCTGCGCTGCGCTGTTCTGTATTTGCTCCAACGGCCACTTAACGCCTGCCTATATTCATTTGCTCGCGACAAATAATTGCTCCACCATCGCCCGCTCGCTACCGTATATGCAACGCTACTCCTGGATCTGACCTAATCCGTTCATTGCTGAGCTCACCACCATCACCGCTATCTGGACGACTGCGCACCGTCGTCAACAACTGCTGCCACCCGAAGCAATCCTCTCGTACCAACGACAGCATCAACACACCTACACACGCGCCCTCATAACACCATGCCGCCATCAGGCCGCAAGGGCAAGACCCGCGCGCGTCGCGGAGCCCATGCCACCGAAGCCCATGAGCCTTCAGACATCGACACGCCCGAGGCCATTGCTACACCTTCACGCGTTTCGAGAAAGCGCGCTCGCGGCAATGATGCTCCTGCTCCCGCCGCCGCCCGCAACACCCGACGCAAGACCAAGGATACCAGAACTCTAGACAGAGAAGACACCGAGGGCACCGAAGCCCAGGACCTAAGCGACGATGGCACAGAACCCGCCCTTCCGAGCGAGCTCGAAATCGTCGCCAGCCTCAAGGTCGCAGACAGGCAGGTGAATGCCACAGAGGACTTTGCCAACGACCTGCTAGAGGGCCAGGAGAACGTGCCGGGCTACGGTAAGATCGCTGGTCGGGATTGGGCTTTCATCATTAGGAAGGTGGAAGTCAACATTGGCCGACCAGAGGCGCATGAAAGACTGCCCGTTGAGGAATCAGCCGGCCGACCTGGCACGCCTTCGCACAAGACTGTCGTCGACATCGATTTGGGACCCGATCGTCAGGTGTCAAGATCGCACGCGATCATCTCATATGATGGAGCTACTTCCAACTGGTTCATCGTGGTCAACGGTAGGAATGGACTGCGTGTCGACAACAATCTCCTCAAGCGTGGTGCCAAGTCTTTCTTGAGGAACGGTAGTGTGATAGAAATCGCCGGTACCCAGATGGCCTTTATCACAACACCGAACGACGACGGCGACGGCCCTGTATGGGATGCCTCAATCATCAGACAGGCCCAAAAATCGTCAGAGGAGGACGACGATGGCTATGATGACTCCAGGATCAACGGTGCTCGTCAACACGCGCATCCTCATCACCGCGGGCAACTGCAGGACACAAGCCGCCAGCCACCTCAGTACAACCCTCCTCCCCAACAGCAGCAACAACAACAAAATCGCACCCACCCACACTCTCAGCGTGCTGCGGGTCTGCATAGCGGTTCTGTTGTTGGACCACCCGGCACCCCTCTTCGTCCCACCACCGCGACCATGGGCAAATCGTCACCATCCGCCAACTACTCCCGTGGCATCACAATGGAATCTACCGAAAGCATCGATTACTCTGCCGATACTGCAAAGGACCTGAAGCCACCACACTCGTATGCTCAGCTGATCGGCATGGCCATTCTCTCGACACATGAGCAGCAAATGACGCTCAACAACATCTACAAGTGGATCATGGCAAACTACGCGTTCTATCGCTACAACACTGGCGGATGGCAGAACAGCATTCGTCACAATCTGAGTCTGAACAAGGCATTCACCAAGATCGCGCGTCGGACTGACGAACCTGGAAAAGGTATGAAATGGATGATTGAGCCTACTGAATTCGACACTTTTGTTCAGCAAGGCATGAAGGGATGCCGTAGGCCCGCTGTGCAAATACCCATCAACGGGACCCAGAGCACGGCTGCTTCGCCGTCTAGCCCTCTTCATCCCGTGCGCAACCCACCAAGTAGTGCAATGGGTATCAAGCGAAGGGACGATGAGACTACACCGCCACTACCACACTTCCAGCCGCCTTACCCGAGAACGACAGAAGCCTTCACGCCTGATCGCGGGTCAAGGCGCAGACCTACGGATGGTCCCAACATGGGACTCGGCATCAACGAGAGCACGATCGATGCTGCTGGCCAAGAAGCAGCCTACAACCTTGACTATCTTCGATCTACACCTCGTAACGGTCTCACTGCTGCAGCCAACGCGGCCGGTTCGCCGCCTGCTTTGTATGTCAACGATGAGGGCCGTATCGGTCCCATGGATACACCTTTCCCTCTCCGGCCCACCGCACGCTTTGCACCACCCAGCACCTTACGTCGGCCCAGCGACTTCATCCAATTTTCATCGCCTGCACCCTTCTGGAAGATGGAGGGTCTGGTCGGGAGCACGCCTTTCAAGCCTTACGATATGAGCCCTTTGAAGACACCGTTCCCGATGTTGAAGCCGAAAATCGAGAGCGCCGATGAGGATGAAAAGAAGCTCATTCAAGCAGAAGAGGATGAGGAGAAGGCTGGAAGCGCCGGTGAGATTGAGGGAATCAAGAACTCACCCCACTCTACCGAAGGTGGCCTCAAGTCCGCCATCGAAGAGAAGCCCAGTCGTCGTCAAAGCCCGATCATCCCTTCCTCTTCGCCTCCGCGTGCCACGAGCGTGGGCCGTTTCATTGGCGCTGAGAGCCCATCTGTCACACGACCAGGTACAGCTAGCTCCAAGGGTCTTAGCCTTCTTGTTGAGGCTGGCAAGGAAGCAGAGAAGATGTCAGAGTCGTCTGATTCTGGCGCTGTAGACACGGCTGCTTCGCATGGCCAGCCGACTTCGCACCCATTGGCCGCCCCGCCATCGCTGCGACCCAGCCCAATGATCTCAAATGGATCGAGTAATGTTCATCTCGCAACTGGCATGCGCAGCGCTTACCAGAACGAACCGCCTGCAGTGCAAGTAGTTCACCAACATCAGCCTCAACTGCAGCACGCATACCCTGGCATGAACCCTGGTGCCCAGGACTCTGACGACGAGGGAATCGACCTCG
This sequence comes from Epicoccum sp. F181, assembly GCA_037042865.1. Lineage (NCBI taxonomy): Eukaryota > Fungi > Ascomycota > Dothideomycetes > Pleosporales > Didymellaceae > Epicoccum > Epicoccum sp. F181. The sequence goes on along the minus strand of JAJSLS010000030.1, from coordinate 228,000 downwards.
CCAAGTAAGTGTTCGATGGCAAACGCGCTTCCGATCCACCTTTGCGAACACGACCACTGACCTATATCACAGGGGCTTCCAACCGATTGGTTCATACCACCAACACAACCACCTCGCCAGGGGCATGCACAACATGGGCAACTCGCACCCCCTCGGCGTCAACCCAGCTCCCAGAGCTGGCTCTTTCAGCCGCTAAGGCCATGATCGCCTCTTCCACCGCTCGACACAACTAGAACAACACTGGCCTCACGGCCCCCTTACGCCGCGCTTGCTTTACTGTTATTACAGCGTTACCAGAGATTTTGCTTGTACCACACGAACCACCAGGATGTACGAATTTGGGAAGTCACTGCTTGCTTGCTTGCTTTGCGATTTCGCACTCTGGACCTTTTGTTTTTTGGTTCGTTCTGCATTGGATGGGAACAAAATCACGTTATCACGCACTGTACGACTTTTTTGGAATGTGAGTTTTGTTGCGAAGTATAACGATTGCTATTGTCTTTACTCAGGAGAGGTGTTTTTGGTGTTTGTTTATTAAAGACCTTAGGAATAGATCGGCAAAGAGTCCTTGTTTGGTATTGCGTTGTTTTCTTCCTCGTGGAGTCTGTGAATCATTTACTTGTATTGGTAAACGGATGCCTTGTACGGTACAATGCAGAATTCACTGTTCTTACTCTTTCGTGGAGGTTTAATGCGGCTGCTCGTTTCAGTAGTGTGAAAGGTGATGCTTCACCATTTGCGTAGTGAGCAGGGAGAAATTGGAAGGCCACTTCCCGGACCCATAAAAGTGTCAGACGGTTCATGAATATCTAGATACGTGCACGTCTACACAAGATTAATGTAACAATGCCTATGCCGCGCGTGCCAGAAATGCTACGACCGGGACCTGATACCTGAAACCCAGATGGTAAATCCTATGAAACACCTGCCTCTTGCCTTCCCTATGCAACCTGAATACAAGACAAGATAGATGTGAGAAACCTTAAGATATGTACTTCTTCTCAATTTCAAGGTCTCCTCCTCAGATTCCTCCTCAGCCATGCGACCGTAGGCGGGTTGACGATTTCATTGAACAATGCGGTGCCCCAGACCAGCAGCGCGAAACCGACGACTTGCAGCCACTTGAAGGACTCCCAGCCCAGGCCCAGCGAGACGAGCCAGATGAAGAGCGTGCGGCAGGTGTCGATTGTGCTGCGCGCCGTGGCGCTGATTTGCCGGGTTACGGACAGGCCGAAGAAGTTGAAACCGCTGTTGGATAATGTTAGTCTTGTTTGAGAAGAGGTGGTAATGGTGGGGAAACTGGAGAGACTTACCCAATGGAAACCATGATGAGCAGAGAAGTTACGGCAATGGCGCGGTTGGTGAAGATCTGGTGGAAGCCCTCGCGCGCGTCGAAGTAGCCGCCCTGGCCGCGTGCCGTGCGGCCGATGGCCAAGTGCAGGATTCCGGATCCGAGCAGCGTGACGAGGAAGCCGAAGACGCCTTCCCAACCGACGACTTCGATTGGGTCCATGCTGTAGCGCTCCATGATCGACTCCTCTAGCACGAACTGCGAAGCGGTGAAGATCTGCGCGCCGGCGATCATGGTGATGCCGATGATTGTTTCGGCAGGAGTGTGGGTTTCGAGGGCGCCGACGGCCGCACGGGCGTAGTTTCTGATCAGGTTCTCGTGGACGTCAGGGCCTGGACGGACGTCGCCTGGGACTGAAGGGGGGCCTTTCTCGAGGACGCCGGCTAGGCCGACGAGCGCGACACCGGCTACGACGATGAAGAGGGATCCCCATTTCCAGGCGCCGAGGTGGCGGTGGAGGAAGATGACGGAGAAGAGGCCGACGAAGAGCACGAGGGCGCCACGGGTCATTTGGTAGATGCTGGCGGCAACAAAGAGAAGACCGGCGTTCATGAGGGTCGTACCAAGAATATCGCAAATGGCTGGCAGGGCAAGGAGGGTGATCTTCCAGCCTGTTAGAGGTTGACGCTCGTTTGTAAGATCTTCTGCGTCCGCGAAGGGCTTTGTAGGGATGTTGGTAGGGTCGATGAGTGTCTGCGAGGCTGACAGGTCGCCGTGCGCGACGTCGTCGTCCATGTCTGAGCCCGCGGTGTCCTCCTCATCGCTGCTGTCGTGGTGTCCTACAGCTGTGTATTCCGCCTCTTGAGCACTACCACTCTTGGTGAATCGCCTGAATAAGAACGAAGCGAAGACTACTAGCCAGCAGCCGCTTTCGCCGATGAACATCTGGAGGGTTTGGAGGACAGGTTGCTCGAAGGTCTTTGGGTGGGGAGTGTCGCAGTCGGCTACACATTGCATGTCCTGTAGAGATATATCGTTAGCAGGCATTCTGTGCTTCTCGTTGCAGACAACACAAACCTGGTACTTGGTGAGCAACGTGTTGCAAACTCCGGTCAGCAACATCATTGCGACCAAGAACGGGATGAAGCCTTTGGTCGACATGATGGCGGTTGTGTCTCGAAGAAAGATAGCTGTAGTCGGTAAGGAAGGATGCTATGCTATCGAGGTACTCGCAGGTACATATCACTCTCTCGCCCTCGTTTCAGAGCAGAGGGGAGGACGTGGAGGCTGTGGAGATAGGCGTGCAGTCGCAGAAGCACGTGCTGGTGTCAAGTGAGGTATGAGCTCACGCGCCGATACGCATTGACCCCCAGATTCGGACGCCGAGGCAATCTTGCCCCGATACGTGAATCCTTCTCGGGCTTTGTTCCAGAGTGCCGGGACGCTAGCTGGATACCAGAATCACAGCTCTTAATAATCACACCTCAAATCTGTTTGGCTACGAGCATTGTTGGTGTACTGCTCTTCTGCTTCGTTCTTTCGCTGCACTGGTGAATGGGCGAGCTGGCTGCGGTAATGCGTCCAGCATAGTCCTTCCATACCATATCTCCCTTGTTCCTTTGCCACAATAACTCCTACCACAACCATGGACATGCCACACGAATCGCCATCAGAGCGAGTGCTGGCCACTCCGGAGCTGCTGGAATTGATCCTGCTTCCTCTCCTGGGCCAACTACGAGACCCTCTTGAACGGGAGGACCCACGATCACAAAAGACACGCCTCAATGCCGGTGTCCTGCTGAGCATTCTTTCTCTCCGTCTGGTCAACCGGACATTCGACGCCATCATGACTTCTTCGGTCCTATTAAAGCGTGGCCTCTTCCTTGCGCCAGACCATCCACCAAACCGAAGCTGGAGCTGCGAGTCTGCTGGTCAGCTTCCCGCGATCCTACGATCATTTTACCGCTGTCCGGCTCTCAAATCGCCACCGATATTGAATCCCATAGCACAGACGACATTCCCTAGCTACCACTTCCGGTACTGGCACCTAGACCCTGCCTCTTCCGGGAACAGGTACTGCGCGTATATGATTATCACACGCGATGACGTCCGCAGATATCGGGCAAAGACGTCTAGCCAGACCAAGATGCTGGATAAGATGCTGCTTTCACAGCCGCCTGCGCTGAGTTTGGAAGCAATGATTTGGGATGACCGTGATGAGACCAAGGAGTATATTGGCCGGACTACTGATTTGGAGGACATGCGGATTGAGAGCGAGAAGGGTTTGACCGTAGGCGAAGTGCATCGGCGGGTTGGAGAGTTGTTTGATCGGTATCAGGATGTGCCGGCTATTAAGTTGACGACTGTATGATGGTATGTTTGTATGATCCCGTGGTCTACCTTCGAAGACCATACTGCTCGCTCTGCTGCTGAGATTATATTTAAAGCTCACATTTCCTACAGAGTTTAGTATGGTGCTATCGTCGACCGGCAGATCATGACACGCTCGTCCTTACCGCTGAGGAACTGTCCTAATTGTACCCCTATTTAACATTGATGTACTACTACCATTATTTTCAGGTTTATGATAAGCTCACTCTTGCCGATGAGATGCTAGTACAGTATGTTTGGACGTTTGTTTGAGGTACATGTGCTAATGTGATAGCTCCGTTCGCTTCCTTGGCCGTCTCAGTGGAATGCGCGGTCATATCGAAATCTGGATCTGATTGTACCAGCATAAATTATGGTGAGGTACATATTCGCTCTAAGCGCCATCTCAATGGTCGTCCTAGCTGAGGTATGAAACCAGACCTGCTGATACTATCCCAGATGTTTGGTACCTATCATTGTACGTGAACTCATGCGCAACGACTTGCAGGACCAGACTTCACTCTATCAACACCGCACCCGACGCCATTTGCTGCCACAACCCCACTGAGATCCTCTGAGCTCACGGCTTCCTTAATATTCCACTTCTGTACTATAAACGCCGCTCACGAACCTTCCACATCGCTCCTACAGAACAACACATCTTGGAACCTCCTCGCTCGTCAACTCTACACGAACCCACCATTGGACACTACAATAGAGACGAAAATGGCACACGCATCACCAAAAACCACGCCTGAAGCTGGCAACATGATGGCGTGCGCACGCTCGACCCGCATTTCGAAACCACTACCTCGCCGATTGCGCCCGAACGCAAGAAGAGAGCAAGCAAGCTCATGGAAACTGCTTGATCGCGAGCTCGCACCAGCAGTTATTGATACAAATATCAATGATCTTGATAATTTTGATGAATCTCGCGCCGCTATCAAGAAGGACCTGCAGCCAGATATGCAACACGTGCCGGGCAGTACTGCTATGAGTGGGCCTATTGCCTTGCCAAGAGAGCTGCAGCTCTCAGTGGCCGAATATGTTAGTTGATGCCCCAATGTGGACTACAGGAGCTGTACTGACAACCTTCAGATTACCATGAATGAAGACAGAAGAAATCTCTGTCTGACTTGCAAAGCGTTACAAGGACTGATGACTCCCTTCCTCTACAAGGACATGGTCATAAGCACGAAAAAATTAAGCGAAACATTCGAAGCAACTCTGACCACGGGTCATCCTGGTATTCCACACATCCGCACGATACGAGTCAACACCCGAACTTGCACGGTCGACAGGTCCAGAAGCTTCCGTAAAACCCGAGTGTCTCGCCTGTACCAACTCATTTCCGCGATACCTCAAGACGCCCTCACTCGGTTCGAGTACGACTTTGCCAGAGCACGATACAAATGGTAACAAGCACTGACAGTCAGTAGGCTCCCAGTCTCTAGTGATGTCGACTATACTCTGGATCTTCTGATCCGTGCAAAGCAGCGATATGTACGCAATCGGCAATACCATAGCCTGGCGTGGCGCGACCCTCCGCATGTTGGTCCTGTCGTACATGAGCCCGCCCTCATTACGTGCCTGCAGCTATACCTGCAACATCCGGATGATTGCGACCGTGCTGGCGTCCTCATTGATCTTGCTCTCAATGTGAAGAGCCTTGCCATCGAACTCGACCGTCGCATACGCAAGCACGGTTTACTATCGAGTGCTGCGGAGATCACTAGAAGGCTGTTCACTTCAGCGAACGTTGACACGCCTCGTGCTGGACTTGAGTCGCTGCGCATCACGTCTTTTCCTCTCACATTTCAAGAGGTCCTGCCATCGAGATTTGAAATGCAGAACCTCAAACATTTGCAGCTTATCGAGTGCATATGGGTTGGAGATTTCATCGAAATGTTGTCACGACTTGGCGTAAGCTTGGTCTCCTATGCTCTGATTTCCAATTTGGATCGCCCTGATATGAGAGGTCCAAACGAAAAGCTCCTGTCGTTGATGACTGCTCCGGTCCGACTCAGGATGTCTAGCAGGGATGGCGACATGCTGTGCGGCTGGCCAGTACTCACCGATTATGCCGCCAGTCTTCAGAATCTCTACATTGCAGATGACTACACCATCGGGGACCCAGGTCAAATCATCCATCGAGGCATAGTGGGATTTCCCGCCTTCTGTGGAGCCGCAGCAAGCCTCGAACAGCTTGCAATGACCTGCCCATCTGTCGAAGAACAGCTCTGGGATGCTCCTGGTGGCTCTTTCAGTTTCCTGGTTAGTGTACCGCACCTATCGTAAAGTTGCCTTGCACTCGCTAACGAAAGATCAGGGTTGTCTCACTCGAGTCACCACTCTCAAAGTCCTTCGCCTTACTATCTACCCGTTGTGTTGGCAGGTCAAAGAGGGTGGAAGTGTGAGCAATGAGCTGTGTATGCTCGCTTCGCGCCACGTGATGAAAACAGCCGTGGACCAGATTTTCCAAACACTTGTCCCTACTTGCCCTGGGTTGATGGAGGTCATCTTCAACGTCCGCGGCGACCGGGAGCCTGGAGACTTTGGCACACCGTATGAGCCGCCTGCCTTCATACGATCCAGGCAGGTTGACGCAATTGGGCAGACCGCATATGCGGGTACACCCATCAAAGCGCACCTGATCAAGCGCTACGAACCATGCTTCGATCTGCTTGACCCTCCAACATTCATCTACGATTGATGCACAAGCAAACGCTCGGTTTTCTGGGACTGCGCATTGGTGTTCCGACTTTCGAATGGATACCCTAGGATCTCCTCTTGACTCGGTCTACGATCGTCGTCTTCGAAGCCCAAGCTGTGGCAGCCCCGATCATCTTTTCGCATTCATTCGGTCGTTGAAGATTGACGAGTCTGGGCATGCCACTTACGAGGCTGTGTCTGTTGAGCCGCATATGCTCAAACACTACGAACCTCGCTCAGACATCCTTGACATGGACGAAAGAATAATCACCACCAATGCAAAAACACGAGCCCGCAATGCTTGCGAGTACTCCGAGAACCGAACTTGGGTTTGAGAATGACTCGTTCCGCTCGAAATGTGACACTGGGATCACTGATGAAGGTTCATGGCTGTTTCAGGGCCGACTACTGGGAGGCCAACGAATTGAGTCAGATTTACGTGAGACGGACACCGCGAGAAAGGATCGCATGGGAATATGGGGTTCTGATGGGCTTGTCTGAGGTATGGAGTGACTGTGAGAGATCTGAACCTTTGCAGAGGACTTGGTGTTGCCAGCAGTGAAGATTCCAGCAGGAATGTCATCGGTCACTTTCACTTGCATGTCACCTGCGCGGCACGAGCCGCATGCGCTCTTGTTCATGTTTATGACGTCCACGTCGACCTGTAAATCTTCTTTCGCCCACCTCCGATCCAACTGCGCCCGCACTCGACCCTTCATGACTCAACCGACAACAACAAAGATAGCATAGCGTGACATACCCACCTCCACGTCAACATGCCCAGCTTACTCACCCTGCCAAAGGAGCTGCAGCTGCAGATTGCCGAATACGTAAGTGAGAAAAAGAGCGCCACCTCGAGTACAATCACCACTAACAGTGACCAGTTGGGCCTGGAAACCGACCAGAAGAACCTCTGTCTCGTCAGCAAGGAGATGCGCAATGTCGCAACGCCGATGCTGTACAAAGACATGGTTCTTCATGTGGACAAGCTGAACAGTGCCTTCCGGCGGGTCATCGAGACAACAGAAAACCACAGTGGCCTGCCTCATATTCGCACGCTCCGTGTCGTGAGCAAGAACTCGGGTGACTTCGTGAGCTCACGTCGTTACAGAATACTCCGCCAACTCATCTCGGGTATACCGAGGGATGTTCTTACCAGGTTTGAGTAAGTCTAGTGGACCAAATGGGCAGTTGTGCGATTACTGACGCATGGATGCCTAGGCTTCCGGCATTCTCATTGCTTGACGAGGACCTGAGCGACCTGCTGAGGCTACAGCAGCGCCACCTTACCAACTATCAATACCACAGCCCGGCCCGCAACAAGAATGACGATACTCTTCTGCTACCCAACAACGACGAACTGTCCCACGTTACTACGCTACAACTCTGCATTCAGTACGAGGACGACTGCAAGGCAGCGGCTGTCGTGCTTGACCGAGCTCCAAGAATTACGAGCCTAGCAGTAAACCTCTCTGATCCGAAGCTCGAAAAAGGCTCCCACGTCAGTTCATACACGAGCAGGGAGATGGGCCGGGTCATTATTGAATCAATCTTCTCCCCGACTCACGGACACCGAGGACAGCGAGAGCTGATTACTCTGCGCTTGGAAGAAATCTGCCTTGCTGATGCAGGAGGACTGTTGCAACGCTTTGTCAAGCTGGGAACACTTCAGCATCTCCAGCTGTTGCGTTGCGAGGATGTCGACCCTCTTCTCGCAGTTCTCACACACAAATGTGCTGATCTCGAATCTTTTGCGCTCGAAGACTATCCTTATCAACACGACAGTGCGGTAAACAACTTCGTTGAAGCCACCAGCCCGAGGCGACTTGTTTTGAAACTCAAACCGGAACCAGATAGACCGGCTTACATTGGCGCACAAGGCCTGGTGGCATTCGATACCCTCTCAACATTTGCTCACACCATACAATGTTTGGTATTGGAAGACAACAACCCGAACCACCATGCTTACAGTCCACACCGACAAGGTGGATCCTCACTTGATTTCCTGGGGCTCTGCGAGTCGCTCCAGAGCCTGCAGCAGCTGAGCGTTGGATGTCCGACGATCGAGAAACGGTACTGGACCGACTGCGGATTCCTGGACTTTGTGGTAAGTACGCAAATGCTTGACAGGCTAAGCCTGTGCACCGCTGACCAAATCACAGCAAGCCCTAAGATGCCTGCACAAACTTCGCGTCCTCAAGCTTGTGCTAGGATCATGGCAAAGATATGATCCAAAGTGCCAGCTCTACCAAGAAGCTGCCGATAAAGTTTTCGAGATCATGGGTCCTAGCTGTCCGCAACTGATCGCCGTAGTCTTCGAGCTGCGCGTGTACAGAGGATGCCTCACGTGGTCGTTCGTAAGGTCGAAACGATGCGGCCATCCTGCCCAGGCTAAGTTGCTTGGTGAGGATGTTGCGCCGTATGTGATCAAGGACTACGAACCATGTTCAGACATCCTTGAGACTGAGAAGCCGATCTTTGGCTGAGCAAATCCAGGCGATGGTAGGTGGTATCCTCTAATAAGGTGGTTGAGAGATTCATACTGTCTCGTTGGCTGAAGGATGCTTTAATTTGGAGATGGAAGCCGAACACTGCCTAGGTTGGAGGAGGGTACGAGCAGATGCTTGTACTCTCCTCATTGCGCGGCTAGCCCCAGAGAAGGCGGGTTAGAGATTGTTGTGATATTCCAATGAATCGTTGCATCGGTCCCCCGCTTGATGCGCACCAATATGAAGTGCTTGAACACTCTACCATTGAGATGAATTCCTGCTACGAGTTGTTTCGTTGCGATGTCTGAACACCCTGCGCCCACCTCTTCTCCGCCGCAAAATCATAAACTCCACACACCTCAGGCGCCGGCGCCGAATCAACACAAACCACCTTCGTCTCAAGAATCCCCTCGTCCCCAACCACACGATTCAATTCAACATCACTCCCATTCTCATCGCCAAACGAGCACGACATCTGCCCACGCCGGCGATTCTCACGCGGCGGGTTCGAAAACTCGCTGTTGTAGAAGCCACTGGGAGTCGCAGAGGGGGAGCTCCACGAGAACTTCCAGTATCTAAGGAGATACTTCAGCGCAGGCATGGAGACGACCATGATGGCTATGCACATTTCGGCCATGGACCAGATGTATGTTCGATCCCAGTCCGTTCCTGTTTGGATTCTGATGAAGCGGGTTGCGCTAACGATGATGGTTAGGATGCCGAGGGCGAAGGTGAGGATAAGGCCGTTACGTTGGCGGCGTCTAAGGTCGAGGATGCGAATCATGGGAAATGGTAGTAGAAAGACTGGACATGTAAGCAAATGTTCGGTGGAAGGCGCTCGATACGAATGTGGTACGGACTAGAAATGTCGGACGAGAAGTTCAGCGCCCAGCTGATCTGTAGGACCAAGAGAGAGTTGAATACTGAACATGAGCCTTCTTCTCTGGACCAGTTGTCCGGAACATGTGGGCAGTAGAATGTGTTTATCCCAAGAGTAGTGAGTCCAGATGCCACTGTGTAGCCGGTAACGATGTACAGCGCCATGCGGAGCTTCGGCATCGTAGAGGGGAATAGCTCGAAGTAGAGAGAAAGTATGGCGGCTTTGGGAAAGTACAAGCCTACATCGTAGAAGAAGTTCGACCTTTGAGAGAATCGGGTCAGTCGTGTGTTCTTGCTCGATGTTGCCCAAAGCTGAAGCTTCGATCATCTCCACCAGTAGTACCAAATGACCAGATTGCCACCAAGTCAGACTGAGATTGTACTTACGTGAAAGAGATCTAGCGATGGATAAGATTAGTACTGGTCTGGTAGCAAGTAGCATGGCAAGCGCAAGCAGGAGTCTCAACTGACCTTATCCAAGACGGATTGCTGTTCAGTATCTTCTGCAGTCACAACGTCCGCGAGCGCAAACTCTGGATTCATAGCACCCAGCGTGTATGCCAAGGTGTCACCTAATGCGTTTGTCAGCCAGTTTCTCGCAGTTGAACCAGTTGCTCACTCACAAATAATCAGCCCAAGTAAAGAAAGTGCCGATATGATGAGAAAGACATCCGAGACGATGATGTGTTTCTGCTGTTGACGAGCCAATCTGAGCCCAATGCGCATCGCGACGAAACTATATGCGAAAGTGAAAAGCATCCATTCTATGCCCTGCTATCTGTAAGAAGGTAATCTTCTCATATCCGGATGCAGGCTTACCATGACTATCTCGCCAGAAACTTCCACAGACTCCATGGTAGCAGAACGAATGTCACGACAAAGCTTACCTCTAACACACGAACGCAGCGTACCTTTAAGTGCATATCGACACAGATACGATGACACGTACCAACACTCTTCGTCACGTTTTGCAACACTTGCTAAGGCAGTCTCTTGCAAATATGGAAGCAATCGACTTCGCGTAGGCCTCATGCTAGCAAGGGAACCAAAATTCTGTACTGATACGGTGAGAAGATCGGAAGCCTGGCGCAATTCGTTACGACGTGCAGTAGGTGATCGGAGAAAGTGGAGTGAGTCTGCATGGCCATGCTCGCCACGCCTCGTTGTTTGGAGCTAGGGGATGTCCCCGTGGCGTTATTAATATAAAGATATAGCAGAGCTGGAGCTGCAGATTCAACAATCATGGGGATCCTCGACACGCCAGACCCTAACCTCGATTCGCTGTTTCATGAAAGTCGGTATTCCTCCGTGAATACGAAATTGTGCCTAAGGCGACCTTGCATCCGATGCTGGCTCAATCCTCTGAGGATATCTTGATGACAGACCAAGGCCAGGGTGTTCGTAAGCGAGGAGAGGGTGCGGTGCAAGGCAGTCTGACGAACTGCTCATGGTATACGTCAAGTAAGACCAATAGGTTGCAGCCAGTCTCTTGGTCGCAATGGATTTTATCTTGTTCCTTTGAAGGTAATGAAGTCGAGGCAAGTTGACGCGTGGTGTTCAGGTCAGACTCGCAATTCCATCTCTAGGTCCAGTCCCTTCCGGTTCGTCCAAGCTCCCACAACAAATCGTCATCGTCATGTATGACCGCTCTCATCGGATCTCGTGCTGCGTGTACACGCAACACTCTTCATCGCAACTGCTCCCAAAGAGCTCCAGCAGTCATCTGCTACTGCCTTGTAGGCCCTACACAAGCTAAGTGCTTTCAATCTTCATCCTCCACCTCTCATCGCTATATACAACACAACGGCACAACCTCTTACAGCAATCACCACACAGCCTAATCCTACCAAATGGCGGCCGCAGCACCTCAGTCTCCAGTCAGCAATACCCCCCTTGGCCCCATCGTACGCCTGCGAAATAGAGACCACTCCGAGCTTCCCAGTCACCCAGCGCTCCCTCCCGCAACCAACAATGCGCGACCTTCAATCGCAGAATACGCCGCCGCAGCTCTCGCCGAAGCCGACACTTTCATGACATCCTACCTGCCACGCACCTTCAAGACCAAGTCCAAAGACAAGCGCTCTCCGCCTTCAACCGCACCAGTTGAACTCCTCGCCCACGAGATCTCAGGCGCCGAGCTGCCCGCGTCAGCCAAATCAAAGGGTTCTCAGGCTACATCAGAGACCTGGTTCGCGCGCACGAGTATACACGAGAATGCGGCAAAGACAGGCACGGCAAGCTGGGAAGAGTTCGACCGAGGCACAAGAGCAAATCACTGCGAGCGCGAAGACGATTACACACCCGATGTGCTTGACGCGCACTTGGTCTTCGACTGGAGCGAAGAGCTGGGCAAGCTGGACAAGAAGATTGGCGAGTGGGAAGATGTTGGTGCAGAAGTGCGCGAAATGATTCACAACATCCCTCCGCCGCTAAACGACCGCGCGTTTACCGTCATGTGCATTTGGGCGAAGAGACCGACAATGAACGATTGGCTGGTGGTACAGCTGCCTGTTGACCCTCGAGGACTGCCTGGCACGAAGTACGCGGACAGACCCAAGATCACTGCTGGGCAGTATGTGAGCATTGAGCGTGGGGAGCTGGTAGACAATGGGAAAAACGTCAAGTGGCAGATGGGTACGGCCAGTGATGCCGGCGGCGTTCTCCCTATGTGGGCGCAGAAGCTAGGTGTCCCTGGTGCTGTTGTGAAGGACGTTGGGTTGTTCATGCAATACTGCGAGGATCAGAGAAAAGGCAAGGCGTGAGTTTGACGATAATGAAGCATGACATATTCCTACACAAGCAGTGATCTGGACCATCGATACCTTACCTTAATGAAACGATTTCTTCTAGTGATTCTCTCGCGTGGTTCGTACTTCTGATGTCAGTTCGAAGGCACGTTCGACGCACGATTCGACGTCAGACAAGTTATGTCAATACCGCGACGATGAGATAAGTAGACACCCTCTGATAGCTACCATTTGAGGCCGCGTTAATAGTTCTTCGAAGACCGTTCACTCTACCAATCGATTGTTGATTTGTGCCTTGTTCATTTCATGATACCTTGCCATGCGTATCCGTGGCGGAAGTTTGGTCAAGTTTGGGACAACGATGCCTTTGAATATCGCAGGAGCTCCGGGAGGCGCGCAACTCGCGTTCTGCACGCATTGACACCATAGAAACAAATAAATTTGGTCCCCAAGTACGATTGCTGAATTTCATTGCTTTAAATGCTATTGTCGATGGTTTATGGGTCAAAAACCATCGACGTCCCCTAACCCTCTTTACCCCATCGACCCAGGTGCATGTGGACTCTATACAACGCTTGTCGTCAAGACCACACGCATGCACACATCGATCGATAAGTCGAAATGTACAAGCCAGCACCGTCGTACAGAGCATCGCACCCACCTCAATTTTCAAGTCTCTATCAGCGAAATCGATATCCATCTTCCGTCCAAGTGAAAATATCAAAGACAGCAGACGCCATGTCATCATACTCTTGGACGGATCCAGGCCCGTTCGACCTCGGCTGCAACAACAGACAAGCATTCTCTCCGCCCTCACGTCCCCACAACTTCCCCAAAGAACAAGCAGATCGACAATCAAGCGAAAGGACGAGCTCTATCTCTGGCTCAAGGAAGCTCCCCACGCAATCATCGTTCCTCTCGCTTACTCCCTTCTGTACCATTGAAAAAGATCATCCACGTGTACATACATAGCCTAATCTCTACCTGCCTGCATTGTCCCTCCAATCCCTCTCCCTCAATAGAGCCAAGCTCACCTCGTCTATCAACCATGTCATCAGCTCTGAAGCGCCTCTCCTCCCTGGCAGCCCACTTCAGTCCTTCCTCATCCTCACCAACAACACCTTCCGCTCCAGATTCCTACGACCACAGACACAACATCCACCAGCTCTCGCCTACAGTCTTTTTGCCTCGCGCCGCTGCTATCGAACCTGATGCTTGCGCCATCTACCATGTCACAGCCAACAAGAAGATCCTCCGCCGATCGTATCAGGAAGCTGCAGACCGCGCGAGAGGATTGGCGTACTTCTTGCTGAAGCACAACTATAAAAGAGTTGGGATTCTGGCTCCTAATACTCCTGCTTTCTTAGAAAGTATCTACGGCATTGGAGCGGCAGGCGCGGTGAACGTTGCCATTAATTATCGCCTGAAAGAGGATGATATCACCTATATTTTCGACCATGCGGAGGTCGATTCGATTATTGTCGATGCGGAGTTTGAGCACTTATTGAGAGGGTTCCGAGAGAAGCATCCCAATGTTACCATCATTGTGGATACGGATACCGATGCGACGGAAGGCGAGTTGAGCGGGCCTTTTGACCAGGCTGTGCTGGAGGGCCTGGCGTTCGACAGCCAGACCGGTGGCCACGGCTGGGATACGTTGGAGACGGAGGCGGTCAACGAGGAGTATATGCTGGCTCTTTCGTACACATCAGGCACCACGGCGCGGCCGAAGGGTGTGGTCTATACCCACCGAGGCGCGTATCTTGCAAGCCTGGGTAATATTGTGGAGAGCGCTCTCAACACGCACAACTCGAAAGCAGATAGGTGTCATTACCTGTGGACACTGCCCATGTTCCATGCGATGGGCTGGACATTCCCTTGGGCAGTGACGGCTGTGAGGGGAACGCACTACTGCTTGAGGAAGATCGATTATCCCGAGATTTGGCGATTATTGAAGGACGAGATGATCAGTCATTTCAATGCCGCGCCAACCGTGAATATCTTGCTTTGCGCGGATCCGAATGCCGAGAAGCTGCCAGGTAAGTTCGGTCGTCGCATAGAATTGCAAAGATTGTGCTAATAATGCTCGCAGAACCAGTACGCGTGACCGTCGCAGCGAGCCCTCCGACTGCTCACCTCTTCGAGACCATGGAGAACCTCAATCTCAATCCAGTCCACGTGTACGGTCTCACCGAAACGTACGGTCCCATCACAAAGGGCTACTCTAAGCCGTCCTGGAAGAACCTAGATGTGAAAGAAAAGTACGCCCGTATGGCTCGCCAGGGCTACGGCTTTGTCGCCTCATTGCCAGTGCGCGTTGTGAAGACCAGTGAAGATGATCCAGACGAGCCATCAGGCGACTTGATTGAAGTCAAGAAAGACGGCAAAGAAATTGGCGAAATCATCTTCACCGGCAACATCTGCGCCAAAGAGTACTACAAGAACCCAGATGCGACGCGAAAGCTGTTCTTGGGTGGCGCGCTTCACAGTGGTGACCTTGCAGTGTGGCATCCGGATGGTGCGATCCAGATCCTGGACAGAGCGAAGGACATCATCATCTCCGGCGGCGAGAACATTAGTTCTTTGGCTTTGGAGTCGCTTCTCGTGACCCATCCGGACATCCTTGAGGCTGCATGTGTAGCGACTCCGGACGAGCAGTGGGGAGAGAGGCCGAAAGCGTTCATTACTGTGCAGGCAGGGAAGAAGGGTCAGCTTTCAGGCGAGGAAGTGATAGACTGGGCGAAGAACAAGAGCGGCATCAGTCGGTTCATGGTTCCGCGTGAGGTCGAAATATTAGATGAACTGCCCAAGACCAGCACAGGCAAGCTGAGGAAGAACATCCTTAGAGACTGGGCGAAGGGTGGCAAGAGGGAGGATTGAAGGCGCGTGAAAGGGCTTGAACGCGTGTTGCGCACGCAGCCGAGTAGGCGGCGCAGTCGTCTGCTCGAGCCCAGGGTGCGCATGATTGTACCGTAACGTGAATTGTATTGCAAGCGATGCCAGCCAAACCTCTCAAGCTCTCTCTGCAGATTCGCCTTTCAACGGCCCTTGGGCCTCGTGTTCTAGGCCGCCCACGGAAGAGGCGCAATCTAGTGAGCGGCATCCCCGCTGCGCCTGCGCCTCCATGCAGGTCGGATGTCTAGGGTAGAAGCAGATTTAGGGGACAAACCGTCCTCAGGGAGGTGGTTTGTATCATCCATTCACACGCGTTTGCAGATTGGACACGTGAATGCATGTTTCGCACGATGGCAGACGGTCGAGATTCAGTGCGACGTTTTGCGCTCGCACGCGTCGCAGTGCAGCCCGTAGAGTTCCCGGACAGCCGTTGCAAATCTTTCAGGGAGAGAGAGAAACGTTCGGCAACGCGCGCACGCCAGCCTCCTGATATGATCTTCACGGAATTAGGACTACTCTCAGGGTCGGGCAGGTTTAGACGCATATTCTCTGGCAACAATTATAGGCGGTCAACTATGCCGTCAGGATCGACGAGGCAGGGCAAATAGAGGTGTGGTTGTGGTGCAGCGCAGACATGCTTGATGATGAAGTGTGTTTGTCAAAGATCGGGAATCGTGATTGCGGATGGATGGATGCATCGGATGAGATGGTAAAGAAAGTCGTCACACCTAGTTTGCGTGTGATTGCGTGGTAAGCTCGATAAGACACACTAGGATACTGTACCAACCGAGTGCACGCACCTCATTGCCGGTGATGCTGTAGTCTTGTGTGCTAGTTCGAGATGCTCTGATCTACCAGAGTAATCATCGTGCCAGTGAGATGCAAATCGTACTTGCATGTAGGGCTCATGCTGTGTCGATGTTCACGACAATATCATGCATTTCAAGGCATTCATGCTTAGGGCCTACATGATTGCGAACAGATATCACCCCTTACAAATTGGAAGGCAATTCGAAATGGTCCATCTATCTCCGGCCAAGTGTATACCTCGTGCGCAGAGGTATAGCATTGGGCTGTCCTCTCGATGGTGTCGTCGGACATGACCCACGCGACATGCGCATTGCTGCCTCACCCTGTAGACACCTGATGTGCCGGCATGAAATGCATGAAGGATCGGGTCTCGAAGCAGAGCAAGCCGGGTGATAGATATCAGGCCCTCACATCAGAGCAGGCTGTGCAGGTGGTGAGTGGTTCGCGAAGGCAGGGCGATCTGCAAGACTGCAAGCCTCCGGGATGGAGAGTGAGCTTTGATGGTATCCAGGCGTTTGCGCTCTCTCTCTCTCAGGAGCGCTTGGCAGGCGGCCGCCTCATCTCGTGACCGGATGCGCCGGTGAATGAACGGCAGCACGCGATATAGACACAAATCCTCACACACAGCTGGCTATAAGCACACACTTTGAGAATGACGTGACCGACACACACCGAAGCAGAGTGGAAGAACAGAGATTTCGGCGGGCGTTTGTCAAGTCGCTCTCTCTCTCCCACAACTTCAAGGTGCTCCAGTAACGTGTTCAAGAAATTCTCATGGTGGCCCGTGCAGCACTAGCGTGTTGGAAAGGCAGCGCGACCAAGGCGTATATAGATAGGCCAGCTTCTCACCGACCGTAGTCGCCAGGCGCTCCATCACCGGCTTTCACCCCGCATAAAATCGACTACCTTACCCTCTACCCTACCCAGTTCGTGCGTGCCAATAACTCTATTGGCTGCTGCTCGCTGTTGCATCCATCCATCCATCACTCACTCACTACTACTTACTATTGGCATGGTCATGTTCTAGGCTCACTTCCTCCCATTCTTTCTCTCTGTTCTTACGTTTCTGGCGTTTGCATCACCCTCGGCGTTTGATGGTTTGAGGGCCTGCTTTTGCAACAATGACGACTTCACGGTAAGCCAACCCTTCATTCCGATCGCCTCGCGTCAATCATACTAACATCACGTGACTGCAGACTTGACCGCTTGGTCACCCTACTGGAAACTGGTAGCACCCAGCTTATTCGTAATACTGCTGCACAACAACTCGCAGACGTGCAAAAGAGCCATCCTGACGAGCTCTTCAACCTACTGACCCGAGTCGTTCCTTATCTTCGTTCGCCATCATGGGACACCAGGACTGCTGCCGCAAAGGCAATCGGTGGCATCGTCGACCATGCAGAAAAATACGACCCTAATGCAATACTCGATGAACTCAAAAAGGACGAACCCAATGGAGACGATCATGCTTCTGCAGTCAAGAAAGAAGATCCTGATATGCCTTCGACCTCAAATCCCGATCAATTATCACTCGCCACTCTGGACGTCGAATCAATCTTGACCTACGGAAAGGAACTTCTCGGTAGCGCCGGGAAGCAATACGACTTCAAACTTGCCGGCTTGAACGCTTCCGAACGATTGGCACACCAGAAGAAGTCTCTCGTCAAGCGTCTCGGCCTTGGCGGAGAATACATGGAAGATGATCTCGTCGAAGAAAAAGACATTGCGATGCGCCCTGGTTCTTTCACAAAACCCAGCCTGCCCACATTGGAAACAACGATGTCACATGGCGAAGACTCGCTTGTCAAGTCTCCTGAAGATGCACCCGCGCAACCATCACCAGGTGGCGTAGAATTGAGCAAGCGCCAACTCAATGCGTTGAAGCGACGCAGAAAGGACGAGCTCAAGCGCGACAACAAGAAATTCAAATACGACTTTGCAGGATCTCGTACTGGCAGCACAAGCGTCGCTCAAACGCCAGTTGAGGCGGAAGTCAAGCAAGAGATCAAGGAGGAGGCGAATGGCAACGGCACCGCTGATTACTTCTCCACTGATCGCAAAGGTGACGACGACGACACCAAGGTCGTTTCCGAGTTCAAGGGTCTGCCTGTCGCGGAAAAGTCAAGTTTGGTGGCTGACGAGGAGGAAGAGGGCAAGGAATGGCCATTCGAACGACTGTGCGAGTTTTTGACGGTCGATCTATTCGATACGACCTGGGAAATCCGCCATGGTGCAGCAATGGGTCTCCGTGAGATCGTGCGCGTTCACGGTGCTGGTGCTGGCCGTAGAGCAGACAAGTCACAGGCAGAGAACGATCAGCTCAATCGTGCTTGGCTAGACGACCTTGCCTGCCGAATTTGCTGCGTCTTCATGCTGGATCGATTCGCTGATTATGTCTCCGACAACGCTGTCGCTCCTATCAGGGAGACAGCTGGCCAGACTATGGGTGCCGTCCTTCAATATCTTCCGCCCGCGTCCGTTCACGATGCGAATCGCATTCTCTACCGTCTCGTCATGCAGAAGGAACTCAAGCGATCGCCCAAGACTTGGCACGCGTGCCATGGAGGCATGATCGGAATGCGATACTTGGTTGCTGTTCGCACAGATCTCTTGTTCCAAGACACTTCCTTGATGGACGGCGTTTTGGAGTGTGTTATCAAAGGTCTTGGTGACCAAGACGACGACGTACGCTCTGTCAGCGCTGCCACCCTCATTCCAGTCGCCAAGGAATTCGTCAACGTGCGGTCGAGCGAGCTCAGCAACCTTATCAGCGTTGTCTGGGAATGCTTGTCGAGTCTCAGTGATGATCTCAGCGCCAGTACGGGATCGGTCATGGACCTGCTCGCCAAGCTATGCAGTTTCCCCGAGGTGCTCGAGGCTATGAAGAAGAATGCTGCAACTGACGAAGAACAATCTTTCGATCGTCTTGTCCCGCGTTTGTATCCTTTCCTACGTCACACAATTACTGGTGTCAGGTCTGCTGTGCTTCGCGCACTGATGACATTCATCAAAATCGAAGGTGCCGATACCAAAGGTTGGATCAATGGAAAAGCGCTTCGCCTCGTTTACCAGAACCTGTTGGTTGAGCGCAACGATGCTGTCTCAAAATTGTCATTGGAAGTATGGAACGCGCTCGCCGATGGCCTGGCCGCACAAGGACCCCAAGCATTCAGGACAGAATTCGAGCCTCATGCAACAGCTCTTCTCACGCTCACAACCCACCCTATCGGCATCAGTCGCCACCCTTTACCAATGGACACGACTCTGTTCATCAAGCCATCTGGCGTAAGCTATGCTCCGCTGGCTTCCGCTCATCGCGCTTCTCCAAGTAATGGCGCAGAACCAGCGAGAAAGCGCAGAAGGTCCGAAAAGACTGCTACAGCTGTGGTACCAACCCAACAAACCTCTCACAACATCGATGCAGCAATCATGCAGGGTGATGTCGATCTTGTTGGCACTGACACTATGATCAAATCTCGCATTGCTGCTACACGAGCCCTTGGCAAAGCTATCTCTCTTTGGCCGGCCGAGGAGCGACAGAGCTTCTTCGGGCCGCAACTTCTGCCACAACTCTCTTCACCATTTGCTTCTACGCAAACTTTCGCTGCGATGCTGCTTGAGAGTTTCGCATCATCATCAAGCGGACCCGATTCGCTCGCAGTGGATGCTTTGAAGACCCTCAAACACCTCGTTGACGAAGACAGACCTCCGTTCTATGCTGATCTCACCAGCCACCTTCGCATTGCGAGAGCACAGTGTCAACAGCTCCTCAACACTTTCCAGGAACAGGCACACGTTCCTGGTAACAAGCTTCCCATCCTGGCAGTCGTTTGCCAGGGTGAGCCGGAGGCTGGCAAGAATGCGTTCTCACTCGCGGATGCTGAGAAGATCATCACCACAGACTTTGACAGACTCAAGAAGTCGTTGTCTACCGTGCAGAGGATGTCTGCGGCGGACAGTCTTAGCACAGCCAAGCTAGACGCCGAGTCAGCGATTGCCACCGCTCAGGATGCAAAGAGAGTCTGCGATCTGCGTATCAGATCTGCTGCTGCTTACGCGCTGGTAGCATTCGGCGAGGTTCCCAAGAAACCGCAAATGACTATTAAGGGTATCATGGACGGCGTAAAGGAAGAAGAGAATCCCGACCTTCAGCACCGCTCTGCTGCCGCAATCGCAGCACTTGTTGCTCAGCTTGTCGCGACCGAGCGCAATAAGGTTGTCGAAAAGGTCGTTGGCAACCTAGTCAAGTTCTGCTGCATGGAGACTGGCGAAACTCCCGAGTTCCACCCAAACGCCGACAAAGAGGCTGGCATACTGTCTTTGCAGAAAGATGAGGATATTCAGGATAGACCTGATGCCGCGAAGTACGAGCGTGAGGTCAAGAGGGCCAAGATCACCAGGCGTGGTGCGAAGGACGCGCTCGAACAGCTGTGCCGTATCTTTGGTGCTGAGCTCTTCAACAAGGTACCGAAGTTGCGATCGGTCATCGAGGATCCTATCCGCCAATGCTTCAGTGGCGAGCTTCCTGCAGATCTACTTGATCCCGAGAACGAATTTGGTCAAGCAGTTGTGGACGCCATGTCAACTCTCCGTGCTCTTGTTGCAACAATCGACCCTGCACTATACCCGTGGGTTCTGGAGCTCATGCCTAGTGTTGCAAAGGGAATGCAGAGCAAGCTGGCCGTCCTACGCTACACTGCGGCCAAATGTTTCGCCAGCGTCTGCAGCGTCATCACGGTCCAAGGATTCACGATGCTGGTGGACCAGGTCTTGCCTCCCATCAACAATGCCCACGAAGTCGTGTTCCGCCAGGGTGCAATCGAGTGCATCTACCACCTTATTCAGGTTATGGGCGACGGCATCCTTCCGTATGTCATCTTCCTCTTGGTGCCAGTCCTGGGCCGTATGAGCGACTCCGATCCTGGTGTCCGTCTGATTGCGACGACTGCGTTCGCCACACTTGTCAAGCTTGTGCCTCTCGAGGCTGGCATCCCCGATCCTCCAGGTCTTCCGCAATCTCTGCTCGAAGGTCGCGATCGGGAGCGCAAGTTCATCTCCCAGATGCTGGATCCGAAGAAGGTCGAGCCTTTCCACATTCCAGTTGGCATCAAAGCCGAGCTCCGATCTTACCAGCAGGACGGTGTCAATTGGCTGGCCTTCCTCAACCGCTACAATCTACACGGTGTATTGTGCGATGACATGGGTCTTGGTAAAACTCTACAAACTCTTTGCATGGTCGCAAGTGACCATCACATGCGCGCAGAGGAGTTTGCCAAAACTGGAGCTCCTGACAAGCGTCGTCTTGGATCATTGATCATCTGCCCGCCTACACTCACTGGCCACTGGAAGCAGGAGATTCGCACCTACGCGCCCTTCTTGAACGCAGTCGCTTACGCCGGTCCGCCAGCAGAGCGCGGAAAGGTTCGCAGCGAACTAGACAAAGCAGACATTGTCATCACCTCATACGAGATCGCAAGAAATGACATCGACATCCTGTTGCCAATCAACTGGAACTACTGTGTCTTGGATGAGGGTCACCTGATCAAGAACCCGAAGGCAAAGGTCACACAGGCTGTCAAGCGCCTGCTCGCTAATCATCGTCTTATCCTTTCGGGCACACCCATCCAGAACAACGTGCTGGAACTTTGGTCGCTGTTTGACTTCCTCATGCCAGGCTTCCTTGGTACCGAGAAAGTGTTCCAGGACAGATTCGCCAAGCCTATTGCTGCAAGTAGATTCGCGAAATCATCGTCCAAAGAACAGGAATCTGGCGCCCTTGCCATCGAGTCGTTGCACAAGCAAGTGCTTCCATTCTTGTTGCGTCGCCTCAAGGAGGAGGTGCTCAACGATCTCCCTCCGAAGATTCTGCAGAACTACTACTGCGACCTCAGCGATCTGCAGAAGCGTCTGTTCGACGATTTCTCAAAGAAGGAAGGCAAGGCACTGCAAGAAATGGCAGGCTCACCTGACAAGGAAGCCAAGACGCATATCTTCCAAGCCCTTCAGTACATGCGCAAGCTGTGTAACTCACCTGCCATGGTAATGAAGGAAGGCCACAAGCAGTATGCCGCCACTCAAGCCTTGCTTGCCAAGCAAGGCTCAAGCTTGAAGGATCATGTCCACGCCCCCAAACTGACTGCATTGCGCGATCTCTTGGTGGACTGTGGTATCGGCGCCGAGTCAAATGATACTTCCGCCGTGCCAACCGCCGACCAAGCTGTCTCGCCTCATCGCGCTCTCATTTTCTGCCAAATGAAGGAAATGCTCGACATGGTGGAATCCACAGTGCTCAAGAAGCTTCTCCCATCAGTCACATTCGCACGTCTCGACGGTAGTGTCGAAGCTTCCAAACGTCAGGACATCGTCAACAAGTTCAACTCTGACCCCAGTATCGACTGCTTGCTTCTGACGACCTCCGTCGGCGGTCTTGGACTGAACTTGACAGGCGCCGACACTGTCATCTTCGTCGAGCACGATTGGAACCCGCAGAAGGATCTGCAAGCCATGGACCGCGCTCACCGTATCGGACAGAAGAAGGTCGTGAACGTCTACCGTCTCGTCACTCGCGGTACGCTTGAAGAGAAGATCCTCAACCTGCAGCGCTTCAAGATCGACGTCGCGTCCACGGTCGTCAACCAACAGAACGCCGGCTTAGGCACAATGGAAACAGGCGAGATCCTCGATCTCTTCAACCTCGGCGAAACAGATCCAAACCTTGCACTTGAAGGTGGCGAAAAGAGCAATGAGGTCGATGAGTCTAACGCTGTGGACGCCGAGGGCAATCTTAAGGAGAAAGGAAAGAAGGGTATTCTGGATGAGCTCAGCGAGCTCTGGGACGAGAAGCAGTACGAGGAAGAATTTAACCTTGATGGCTTCTTGAAGACTATGAAGGCTTGAGATGGGGAAATAGCTAGGCAGGGATTGGATGGGCCATGAGTATAAGGATGTGCTCATTTCTGTACGCATAGCGAGGAAGGATTGTCTTTTTTTTTACATGGGACATTAGCGTGGGAGTTACTTATTTACGGCAGCTGAGAGAGAAAAGAAGCTGCTGCTCTTGTACGATTAAATAGTACACGGATGGATACATGGACGGAAACATCCATCTTCTTGGAGGCTATGATAAAATGAATTAATCACCTCTTCCACACTTTACCTGTGTCATTTCGAGCCGTCTATCAGACCTCCCATATCTCACCCAAAACCTCCATCCTCACAGAGTCTCATCCCTCTCCCACTTCACACCCTCTCAATATTAACCGCCCCATCCTTCTCACCAACCATCCTTTCATCAGACCCATCCCCCTTCTCAACCTGCCTCCAAATCGCCTCATCCTGCTCCACGTAAACCTGCGGTCTCGCCAGCCTCGTCGCCAACTCATTCCGACAAATAATAATCGGCGGGTTCGTCTCGAAGAAGCGATCGATGTCTTCGAGAGTGCGGTTGGCGGTTTCGGGGTAGAACAGGTAGGTGATGGGGATGAAGGAGAAGCAGATACAGGCCTGATTGTCTTGTCAGCCAAGTTTTGCTGGGTGGGGACGGTGAATGTTGACAGGAGCTTGTTTTGGTTCTGATGAGAAAGGAGTGAGGTGTGTAGAACGGTAAACGTACCCAAATGATCCAGAACTTGTAGCCTAGGTTCTCGATGCCGGGGAGGGTGGCTTGGACGACGGCGTAGTTGCAGATCCAATTTGTTGCCATTGCTAGGCTTGCTCCTAGTGGAAGTGAAGTCTGTCAGTCGGGTTTGTTCACTCATTTGGGCGGGTATAGCCGGAGGATGGAAACTCGATTTATTATCTTCCCCTTGATAGCTGCTTACCTTTCGTTCGCATCTCTAGAGCATTGATCTCAGTCGGATATAGCCAGGGCACGCCGAGAACTGGAGTGAGGCGTGAAAGTCAGCATAGTAACTTAGACACTCATGTTGGGTCGGGCTCTCCAATCACTTACCCCCCATTCCAAAGGACGCAAAGAAAACGAAGAAGAATGCCACGGCGACGGAGCCAAGGACGTAAGAGTCGCCGCCCTTCTCGGATAGTCCCAAAGCGATGGAGATACAAATCCAGCAGATGGAGCACGCGGCTGCGGACCACATCATGACTTTGCGCCGGCCGTAGCGCTCGATGACGAAGTAGGCGAGGCAGGCGAAGATCAGGTAGTCGACGGATCCGCAGGCGGCGAGGATGCGGGATAGGAGCTCGGAGATGCCGAGGGCGTTGATGAAGATGTAGCTCATATAGTAGCTGGTTACGCTGTTCAGAAGTGTTAGCGTGCAATTCAGAATCGAAATGCGATCGCTACAGTGTTTAGGTGTTCTTACTTGATTCCAGAAATCTGGTTCATAGCTTGCATCCACGCTCCTAGAATCATTCGCCGCATCAGCCCACTAGGTCCACGGCCAGAGATCAGCTGCCACCACGTATAGCTGTTCAGGCTTTCTCTGTCTAGGATATCCTTGATGACGTTGAATTGAGCTTGCACAGACGATGATTCGGGCGTTGCTCCGTGGCCCTCGAGGGCGGCGAGGACCTCTCGCGCTTCATCGTACTTGCCCTTGCGGATCAAGAGACGGGGACTGTCTGGCAGGAATGGGCAGAGGCACCAGATACAAAGCGTGAAGAAGATTTGGAAAGCGAGTGGGAAGCGCCAGGCGATATCGCGAGGGGCGAAAGAGAAGCCTAGGGTGAGCCTGTGGTTTGAACGTCAGCATGTGTGTTAGATGATGCAGGGCTGCGAGGTGACTTACCAGTTGCTGATGCTGAAACCTGTGATACAGTTCGCCATCTGGATGATTACGAGCTTGCCACGGCTTTGCATCTTGCTCGTCTCGCTTTGCCAGACCTGGACGAATATCAGCTACGGAATGCATGAATACAATCGATGTCAGAGGGCCAACATACACCTGCGGTAGCAGTGTTCATACCGGTCCCCAGACCAGCCACAACTCTGCCGACCATCATCTATATGCTGTCAGTAACGAATCAAGCTGAATAGATCGAAACGTCAAAGCCATAATAATCTCACCTGAGGAACGCTCCAGCACGCCGTCTGGATAATCGCACCGATCGCAATTACCGTAGAGCCCAGGAGAATCTGCCTTGGTCTGCCCAGCCAGTCACCCGTTAATATCGTGCTCAGAGCGCCAAAGAAGCACCCAATATTGTACACAGAGGTCATTGTGCCTTGCGTGTTTGCCGATGGGTGACCTAGACTCCTTCATGAGCACTTGCACCCAAATCAACGTAGTTCGATTGCTCTGCTTCTTACCGAAGGTCTCGAGGAAGTTCTCCGAGATGATGACATTTCCAAAGACGCCTTTGCTGCTGTCAGTGCGCGTCCTGTGGTATAGGCGTCTAGATCGAACAAACCTTGGTCGTATCCGTAGAACACGAGGACGGTAGAAGCAGCACTATAACACTTCTCAGCATTCAATCATCCGGGCTTAATTGAGGGCAGCGTGAACCAACACTGATATCCAAACGGTGAGCGCCTCGCCAGAGCCGCCTAGGTATCTTCGCCCCATCGTGGACCACACCTGCAATGGTATTCAATATATGGAATATGAGTAGAACAAATCACACACTATCACGAGAGACACGAGGAAAGCAATGGCTCGAAAACTGCTGCATATTCTGGGAATGACCGTTGATATTTATTGACTCTTGCGGAGTACGTACCACTACGTGAAACCATAATAACCGCGCTTCTTACTGCAGGTCGTCGAGATAGCCGGCTGGGATGTAGTGGTAAGGATACCGCCGCAATGGTTCTAAGGGCCAAAGGCGAATAAGACATGCACTACCCCGCCCTTCGTGGGGTATGTTACGGGTTTCCCGATGAAAAGACGACGAAGAGATCCGGGTTAGTTGCCCTGGAAAGTTCGAGTTCTCGTCAGACCTGCTTCAGGCGTTGAGTTTGACGATGAATTGAGGGAGGTTTTCCGGATGCGAAGACAGCAAAGCTGACGGCTTGTCGTTTTGCTCCATCCGGTGTTGAACGCCTCCTGCTGTTGTACAACCGTCGACTGCAGTCTGCGTCACGCGGTCGGAGGATCCTTTCCACCGATTCGGTTGACGGGAATTGTGGCCGCAGGAGAGTTGACACGTGAGCAACAATAATGTTTTGATCAATCCGAAAAGTAAAATTGTAATCTCCAGCAATGTTGGATCGTAGCCCATACGCCCTGCACCCAGTCTGGGGCGCCCGATTTCGCCACTAACGCCTTCCTGCGCCAACGCTCATGATAGGAAATGACTTTTGCCGTGGCCTGCGACCAAAGGGAGTCTACTCGTCGACATCCATCGCCTCGACGCCCTTGCCGCGCACCAACTTCTTCTGCTGCTTCTTGGGGCCCTTGGCCTTGGTCTTGTTGCCGTCGACTTCCTGGTTGATCGCCGACTTCTGCAGGTCCTCCACGGTGATCTCGTCGGCCTCCATCTCCATGGTCTGGTCGAGCTCCTCGTCGAGTGTCTCCTGGACCTTGTCGCGGTATTGGGGCGGCAGCAGGTGCTGGTTCTCGGCGACGAGCTTGCGGTCGGCCTCGAGCTGAGTGGCGCGGTTGCCGGCCATGCGGTTCTTGTAGAATTGCCTCTCTCTCTTCGCCCTGATCTCGCTGACGCGCGACATGGCCTCGAGTGTGCGTGCGACGAGGTCGCGGTTGTAGCGCACGGGAATGTTGCGGCGCTGCTGGAACTGGAGAGTGCTGTCGACGGTCATCTCCTTGCCGTGCGCGCGACGGAAGGCCTTGGTCCAGCCAAGCTTGCGTGGGTTACGCTTCATCTTGAAGTTCTTGTGGCATTTTGAGCGGCAGAATCGGAAGAGTTTGGCATCGTTGCGAACGAAGGTGATACCCTTGGAGGGGTAGCACGGCTGCGAGCAGAAGTGGCAGGTCTCGACTCTAGGTAGGATGTTAGTGAATGCGTATTTGAGAGTTATTCATAGTATTGAAGATACCTCATCTTTGCGTATATTCAAGCCGGTGGTTGGATGTAATAGTTCTGATCGCAAAACTAATGTCGCTCGGCTCGTAAGTCTAAAGATCCCAAAAAGTTTCCGTGCTAGACTAAATGCGGATCGACCCTTCTTGCTTTCTCACACTCAGCCCATCCTCGGCGAACTTCCTCCCCCGAAGCCGTCCGAGTAAGGAACCCGAACAATTAATTACACCAGAGTCGCCTTCAGTCTATCTTCTAGAAGATATCAGCATCAACATCCTCACACAACCTTACCTACACGATGGCATCAGTACTTGCGGTTGGTGTCGGCGTCGCCGCCGCCGCGTTCTTCGTACGCTACTCCCCTCTATCATCGACTATGCGCCTACCATACTAACAAGTCATAGGGTCGTGCTGGTCTTGTCGCACTGCGCAGATACCGCGGTGGCACTGACGCTCTCGGCAAGGCATTCTACAAGGGCGGATTCGAAAAGACGATGAACAAAAGAGAGGCGGCGTTGATCTTGGAGTGCTCGTAAGCATGCGCCTACAGTCTTGAAGCCTCACGGCTTGCGGAAACATGTACTGACAATACATTCTACAGAGAACGCGGTCTCAACAAAGAAATCGTCCGCAAGAGACACCGCGCCATGATTATGCAGAACCACCCCGATCGCGGCGGAAGCCCTTACCTAGCCACCAAGATCAATGAGGCAAAGATGTTTTTGGACAAGAATACTTGAGGATATGCGGACTGTACTATAAGACGAAGGTTGCATGTGTGGGTTCAGCGTGGCGTTGGAGGTTATCATGGCATTTACTGTACAATTACTCGACTCTCGACTATGGAAAGACGTAGCGGAAGCATTTGGACTATGTATGAACAGATGGAAGTTGTGAACAAATCTTGGCTTGCGCCTGGGTACAAATCTAGTGACCTCCCCGTGCTCCCTTTTAGATTTCAGCTCTATGCCATGAGCTGGTCAGGAACTTTGGAAGATTTGGCGGACGAGAGAGTCATGATAGTTGTGGCATGAGGATATTGCAGCTTTTACACACTGCGGGAACTCCACTCCCATTCTGAGGTTAATCTGGAGGCATAGTCCACTTTCCGACCACCCAAGAAACTACCTCGTCTTGCCGAACAACTTCGACGCAACATTCGAAACCTTCTTCACATCTCGATAAGTCAGACTGATACGGTCTGTCCTTGTGTTACACCCTCCATTCGCCTCAATCGCCTTCCGATCTCCAAGCAGGCTCCAGTTGGCTACTGTCTCAGGTCCCAAATTCAAGTCCTCCGTGATCTCAGCAATCCCATGCAGAGTGTCAGTGTAGGCAGAGCCAGTCGTAAGCAGCAATGATCTTGGTTCTTGCAAGATTCGCCACCGCTTGAGCTCTTTTAAGTCCTCCGCGTCGACATCACCATCAGTGTTTCGCTTCTCGGTCACATCAAGCACTAGGCTGCC
This sequence comes from Epicoccum sp. F181, assembly GCA_037042865.1. Taxonomy (NCBI): domain Eukaryota; kingdom Fungi; phylum Ascomycota; class Dothideomycetes; order Pleosporales; family Didymellaceae; genus Epicoccum; species Epicoccum sp. F181. Next base: position 199,403 of record JAJSLS010000030.1, on the reverse strand, counting down.
TCCTAAGCTGACAGTTGCGACGACCGGGTAATACGCATCGCCGTCTTCATGAGGCATGATACCTTGGCCTGGCAAATATTCGTTGATGAGACAGTGATTGATGCCGTGAGGTGCGTCTTCAAAAATACCAAGAGACGATATCCGATCGACAACGGGATTGGTTAGCCACGGTGGCATTTTTGACGAGGCGAGAAGAGTGTTGTTTGCTGTGAGTTGAGCAGGAATTGATTGCAGGCGGCGGTGTGTGAGGGATATCCAGCGGTTGGCAGGGATCTGCGATGTACATCAGACAAGTCGAGCAAATGATGTAGCCATTCTTTATAAAAAAATCCTACCTTGTCTAGTATGCGTTGCTCCTCATCTTCCGTGATGAAGTTGGGGATGTAGAACATCTTTGGAGGCAGATCTGGGATTTGTTGCTGCTGCAATGATTCTGGTGATGCATTGTCGGCCATGTTTCAACGCTTTGAATCTTTCTTTCTCAGTGTCTGATACGCGTACAGTGTACAGATAAGATTTGTGTAAATGCTGATGTAAGTGCAAAGACAACAATGAAGCTCGAAGTGACGCCACACCAAAACGAATGGAAGCGGCGCGGGGCAATCACCTTGACTTCCTCACGAACTCACAGCAACACAACCCACTTCACTAATCTACACACATCATGGCACCAAAGGGCAAGGGAAGCGACAAAGGCAAGACTGCCGATAAAGGCGCAGAGAAGAAAGGCGCCCAAAAAGGAGCTCAGTCTATCAACGTCCGCCACATTCTCTGCGAGAAGCACGCCAAAAAGGAAGAGGCCTTGAAGAAGCTGAACGACGGCGTGGCTTTCAACAAGGTCGCTGAGGAGTATTCGGAAGATAAGGCTAGAGCTGGTGAGACGTATCGAAGGGAAAAAGTGTTCGACATGATCTAACAGGATCTCAGGTGGCTCGCTCGGCTGGAAGGGCAAGGGTGCTTTGATGCCGGAATTCGAGAAGGTTGCTTTTGAGCTTGAGGTCTCAACGATAGGTAGCCCGAAGTGGGCAGAGTAAGCCTACATATTTCAACGAGCTACCGAGAAATACTGACATACCTTTCCTCTAGATGCAAAACTAGCGAAGGCTATCATATCGTCATGGTAGAAGGTAGAAAGTGACCTCATTCAACGCGCTATTTACCATTACACCCAAAAATCGACTAGAAAATTTGCTCGATCAGGCAGGAAAAGATGCCCGAGAGCCTTGCATAAGGCGAAAGGCACTCACTGGTGAATTCAACACATTTGACCTAACCTGAATCGTCAATCAGTCCTCCAGCCAACTGCCAGGCACATGTCTTTCAACGTGATGCTCCACTTCGACATGTGAGGGTCCCTCCACCATGCTCCAGAATGGTCCAGCATACCGATCACCCGGATGACAAAGCCATAACTCCCAATCGTCCGGGTCAGGGCCGTAGTCGAAAGTGAACAAAGCGGCCATATTGTGTTTATCGTAGGAGAATTCGGGGTTTGCCACCATGAGCTCTTCAGATATCACACGGCAGTCATGCAAGCGACCAGACCATATCCAAGGATGTTCGCAAGTGCCTTGAACATCAGCAAGAAGGCGTCGCTCTTCTTGTCCGTACAAGAATAAGTCGACCCCTGCACGCTTCAACAGTGACAGCCAATTCTTGAGACGCGCATGCATGGCCTGTATTTGTATGCGAGGTGGTACTAGAGGGTCTTTCCAACGCGGCGGCTTGTTTCTCAACTCACTGTGGGCTGACGGAAGATCGATGGTGGCATGGAGAATATGCAACAGCGGTGAGACGCCGTCCCCACCATCATGCACATCGAGGCCAAGCTTGATTGCCTTGATAAACAGCTTTTCCCAATAACGTATGTCGACGTCGTCACTTGAGAACATATAAGCCTTCGCTAAAACGAGAACGTGCGTGTCCCTGAAGTGACTGTCGAAATCGTTCGACCCAATAAGATGGTCCATGTCGACCGGCGGAGAGACCATGTCAAGCTTCTGTTTGATGTGCGCGCAGGAAGCGAAGTGTCGCACAGACGTCCAAAACCAAACAAACACAGCATCCCTGAGATTGCCATGAATGAATTGATCGAGCTCAACGTAATCGTCCGGATACCCGTATGAGTGAATTGGCTGCTCCGTCAGGGGGTTGTCGCAATCCTCGATCAAGAAATGGATAGTGTCCCGCAGAGTGCTTATACTGGCTTCTCTGAGTACTCTCCAGCTCTCAGGTGCAGGTGGCGATCCTGTGGCGCAGTACCATTGAGGTCCAATACATGCCTATGTTTCTTAGTGACCATCAATCAAGTAGCAAAGATATGTCCACTTACCCAATACTGCATTGGCTTCAGTGCTCGAAAGTGGTGCTTTTGGAGGAACCGAGCAACATCTATTTGAGCATACCATAGAGCCACCTACCCGCAAAATTAGTTCTTGCATGCTCCTATCATTCATGTTCGTGCTCACTTCGAATATTCCCTTCCCAAACTCATTTTCGTCGAATGGAGATGCGAAACCGCCATCGAACAGTTCTCTCATTCGTCTGATGTCCCCATGCTCACAAGCCTTGAAGATAGCAGCATCGTGTGGGACGATACTGTAGGCCCGAAGTGATACAGTCCACTCTGCAGCGGCACGCCTTGAGCAGATCTCCCATATCGTATGGCTCAGCCATGAGGGAGTCCTGAGTCGAAACTCCGTGCTTCCGCCACTGGATATCTGCTTGGAGGTCTTCTTCGTTCCCGTTGTCAGGACACATGATTTGCTTGAACCAGAGGTCTGTTGCAAATGCGTTGCGTTTTTGATGACCAAATGTTGTAGTTGTGACTTCATTTGGTCAAGATGCAACTGCATATGCGCGCCGCGTGCCTCGTCCACAGCCTTGCAGTAAAGCATGTACGCCAGCACAAGATCGACTTTCAATCTTTCCAGTCGAGAAATTTCGTATTCGATATTCTGGGCCTTCATCGCGAATCGAACGCATCCTCTATGTTTTTGTCGTTTCATTCGACTCTCAAATCCATCGGCACATTTCGAGAAACGATCAATCGCTTTCCGGCATATGGCAACGCAGCGCTGCAATGTTGGTCCAGAGTCGGCGTTGCAAGACGTACGATCGCTTTCCATGTCGGCGAGTATATCGCTGAACGTCTCAATCTCATCTATGATTTCCGCGAGTCTCTCAGGTGCGTCCTTCACGGCGTTGTAAAAGCGTTTCGCCTTTTGTATGGATTCCGCAAGCTGAAGACTGAGTGGCACCACGCCAACAACAAGACCAACAGCTTCGGCCATGGCGCTCAAGGTCAATCTAGTGGTCTGCTCGTGGGGTGAACAATGGTCAGGTTCACTGGGAGGGTATGTACACAGCCTTGCACTGGAGCCAGCTTTGTCAAATGTACAGGTAGAAAGAAGAGAGACGCAAACTTAGCAACATGAAGCTTGGAGCAAGGTGGTCAATGTAAGAGACGATGCGAATATCAAAGAACATAGTACATCGACGGTGATTTAATATCTCTCTTCGGTACGCACATCCAACGTATCAGTAGCATGGCGCAGCAGACGGCGCTTGACGCTTCGCGAGTTCACTGCACCACCAGTCGATTTGGTCCAATGATCGTGTTCGAGCCGAGTTACGCGCCACCAAGCTGCAGTCATGCTGCGGCCTCGCAAGGCTGTGTAGTCTCTTCGAGAAAGAGCGCAATAGGGTCTCATGTGCGAACGATGTACATCGACAATAAGTTGTTTTGGAGCTAGAAGTCGAGTCGAAATGCGCTTGGTCTCCTGTTCAGGCGACCATGCCAGGAGGGCAAAAGGGCTACGGTCCAACCAAGGGAGGAAGTGTCCATGTTCGTATTTGTGTTCGAAACCTGAAGCCGCTTTGTTGCTTTGTTGTGTTTGTGCGCATCATCACCAATCCGCTACGTCATCATCTACGCAACTACCACCAGAATGAACATTCAATTGAACACGAATTCGCGTCGGTGCTTGCGCTCACACACGTTGTCTTTTTACACCATCAACATTGGCCAATATCGCCAGCATGCTCGTCACGCCACCTGTCGGGGTAGCTATGCCCTTAGTCAAAACACTCGCCGACTGCGCTTCGTTCAGCACTACCGTCGAACCGTGGATCCCTCAGCTCTACGCGCTGCCCGAGAAGATCCTCGCCAACATTGGCGACCTTGAGGCTTTGAAGAATATCTACGTCGCGACCAACCCGATCATCTCTGGATTTGCCTTCTCTCTCGCGCTCTTCCCGATCTTCCTCGTCGTCTCCGAGGTCAACAGGAACTGGAGTCAGGTTGACCGCGTGTGGTCTATCCTCCCGACCCTATACCACATCCACTATGCTGTATGGGCTAGGACAAACGGCCTCGAGACGCAAAGAGTGGACAATGTGATGGCATTCAGTATCGTGTGGTCGATGCGTCTGACTTTCAACTACTGGCGCCGTGGTGGTTACCAGATCGGTAGCGAGGACTACAGATGGAACCTGATCAAGGGTTGGATTGGCACACCTGCGTTCTTCCTCTTGAACATCCTCTTCACCTCTTCCGTCCAGAGTGTATGTTTCACCGTTCGCCGATTCTTCCAACACCAGCTAACAATTTCTTCAGGTCCTCCTCTTCGCCGTCACCACCCCGACCTACCTCCTCCTCTTGTACTCTCGTCTCCACCCAACCATGAACACTGTCGAGATCTCGATCGCGCGCTTGCTCATCGGCCTGGTCGCCGTCACTTTCGTCGCCGACCAGCAACAATGGAACTTCCACAAAGCCAAAGCCGCCTACCAGAAAACCGCCAAGCCACCGCAAGGTTACACTCGCGCCCAGCTCGAGCGCGGCTTCAACACCACCGGTCTCTGGAAGTTCTCCCGTCACCCCAATTTCGCTGCCGAGCAGACCATCTGGGTCACTCTGTACACGTGGGCTGCGTACTGCACCGGCAGCTGGTGGAACTGGACTGCTGCTGGCCCGCTCACGTACCTGAGCGTCTTTGCTGGTAGCACACCTTTGACTGAGTACATTTCCGCTGGCAAGTACCCCGAGTACAAGGTTTACCAGCAGAAGGTTGGAAAGTTCCTGCCGAGCATCACTGGTTCGTACTGGAATGAGGATGCTCAGTCCTCGCTCAAGTCGAAGGTTGATGCTGAGGCTGTGAAGAGGGCGAACAAGAGGGAGTGAGCGAGAGGAAATGAGAGGGGATGAGATGAGATGTAATGGGATATGATAGGATAGATAGGATGAAGTTGGCTAGCAGAGGATGTAGCATCGGCGATAAGCTCTTAATGTATAAGTCTGGACTCAGTGAACTGTCATTATCATTTGTTTCTGTGTGTCCCAGGATAACGAAAATGTCTTTCTAGCATGTACCACTTACTACGGGGCCGGTATCTTTCTGTGGTGATCATATCTTGTGAAGCGGCAGTTTGCATGAAATGTTCTACACTTGTGGAATCGTTGGAGCGACTGACATGATTGTGCTGATCAAATTCCATGAATATGCGTTCAGACGACAAAACTTCGACACGTCAACATATAGCATCCGTACACCCACGAGAAACAGCACAATATAGGCCTGTGCATCAGAAACATCCCAAATATGATCATCACACGATCAAACGCGCTTTAACGTGCATTTACTGTGGTTGTGCTCAATCAAGATCACCCCAACCCCAACCCTTACCATGACAATTCTCACAATCAACAGAACCAAATGCACGAACATGTACATGTATATGCATACAACATGAACCAAGCATGCAGGATCTGGTACTACAGCGACACGGCCAGATTCCTGCATGTTCGATTACATGTAAGCACTGCTGAGCGCCTCCGGTCAACATGGCATACACATGCACCCATCACATCGCCAATGCAAACCCAAGATCCAGACGGCAAACCGGCCGGAAAATGCCTCTGTGGAGAAAGAGAACTCGAGAACTCGATTACCCGCATCCGCCGACACGGCCCAGAGTGCCGCGCCACGAAGCAGGTCAGCCAGGAACGAGCGGAGTCTTCGATGCTGTGGTTGGAGGGGAAATTGATCATTGACATGTATACACCGAAGAGGAAGGCCCATGGAGCGCCATTCATGCCGGTCCTGGCCAGTCCGACGACGGTTCATGCAATGCTCTGGTGCTTTTCACACACACGGCTGATGCCGACTTTGCCATACTCGGGTGAGTCGGGAGACACGCGAGCTGCGGTATTTTTGATGCGCTCCTAGTTTTGGCGGGTTTCCCCACATTGTTTTGCGTAGAGGAAGGGTTGCTTGCTTGCATTCGCGTTCGCCGGAGTCCTTCCTTTCGTACCCTGCATCATAGAGCGAGAATATGCCGATGAAGTGCAATTGCTATGGTTTGCTGGAAGGCCCCATACGGCAGCGAAGCACAATGAGCCTGAATCAGGAACACTCACCTCGCCTCGCGACGCAGCAATCCTTCTCTGCCACGCGTAGAGGCGTTTTGGAAGGGCGGGAGAAGGTCTAGGTCGTGTGCAAGAGTCGAGCAGGCTGAGGACCCTGCAGAGAGATCTGACTTGCTGCGGCACGGTGCTGTCGTGCTAGACCGGGATGGGCTGGGTACAGTACCGTCCGCCCGTGGGAGTGGAGGTGGATGTGACGAGACAAGACGACACGACGGTTGGAGTCCGCCAGGTCCTCTTCCTCGCAGCCCACATCCTCGCCGTGTCTTCAACACTTCACACATCTCTCGAATCCTCCTCCTTGGACTTGGTTGGCGCAGCAGATCACTCCACGCTCGAACGGTTTCCCAGCAGCACGGACGGACTTTCAACCCGCATATCAGAAGCAAGCCGAGGCGGGCCCGATAAGGCGATAAGGCGCTGCAAGGCTGGTGGGCGACCAGAGACGACTATCGCAGTGGTGCGAATAGCGTGCGAGATTGCGACTTCTCAATCCACTCACGAGGGAGAGAAGAGTATCTAAGAGTACCATCAGCGCTGCAGCAGGTCAGTCATTTTTGCACGAGGCTGATTCACACGACCGGTTTGAACAGTCCAGCTGATCAGACTGCCCCACCATAGCCGGCGCTGGCTCTCTCACTCACTGGCAAAACACCCCAACCGAACACACCATTAACGACAGGCTTGCATGCGTGCTTGCTCATAAATTGGTGTCGCGACGCTCTCGCAGGCTGCTATAGTCCTGAGAACTCTATCCATCATCCGTACCTACGAGCAGGCGTCTTGTGCATATTGCGCCATCTTTTGAGATCTCATATACAGCATCATGGCGAACTCATCGGCAGAATCCATGCAGATAGTGGCCGGCACCACAGAGGCATCGAACTTACAGACAAACGCACAGCCTCCCGCTGAACAGCCGCTCAAGCTGAAAGGGCGAGCTCGACTGGCAGCGAGCTTGCATCGCATAGCATCATCGCAATCATTAGTAAAAGCTGGGCGCGCGAGAGCAAGGACATACAGTGGCACTGGAAAGGGCTCAATATCCTGCATATCGCTCAACTCGACCAGCTCAGGTCAAGGTGCCTCATTTGGTACATCTCTGAACTCCGAGTCTTCGAATGGATTCTCCACCGCTCCCACATCCACGGTCACCACACCTGGAGCACACATACCATCATGGGACGAGCGTGCGAGATTTCGCTCTCTATCCAACTTGAGCGAAAAGAACTCAGCAGCAATTCCCGCGGGTTACGCAGTATCAGCAAGACCTGGAACGGCAACACCTGGTATTGCAGAGGTTGATGAGGATTACTTTTCGAGGGCGGCTGCGAAACAGCCTCAACCCCGGAGGAAATTCAACTTCTGGCTCGACATGCCTTCAGAGATCAAGATGCAGATTTTCACATACCTCGAGCCACGACAGATCGTTCGTTCTTCGCGAGTGTCGAAAGATTGGCATCGGATGTGCTATGACGGCCAGCTCTGGAGCATACTGGATACTGCAAACTTCTACCAAGATATCCCTGCCGACGCACTTGTCACGATTATCACCAAGGCTGGACCTTTTGTTCGTGATCTGAACTTGCGTGGATGTGTCCAATTGCGTGAGCGCTGGCACAGCAGAGGCCTTTCGGATGCCTGCCGGAACTTACAGAACTTCTCATTGGAAGGTTGCAGGATCGATCGAACATCTATCCACAGTTTCTTGTACGCCAACAGCAGACTTGTACATATCAACCTCTCTGGACTTGCTGGCGCGACCAACTCAGCTATGCGCATCATTGCAGGGAACTGCCCGAAACTGGAGCATCTGAATGTCTCGTGGTGTAACAACATCAACACACATGGCATCTCGAAAGTCGTCGAAGCTTGCCCGAACTTGAAGGATATCCGTGCTGGTGAAGTCAGTGGTTGGGATGATCTCGACTTCATGCAGCAGCTCTTCTTCAAGAACAACCTCGAACGCCTCGTCTTGATGAACTGCGACAGTCTGACTGATGAGTCGCTAGCCGTGCTAATTGAAGGCAAAGACAGTGAGATTGATTTCATCACTGGCAGGCCCATTGCGCCTCCAAGGAAGCTCAAGCATTTGGACCTTACTCGTTGCCGCGGAATTTCTGACCGTGGTGTGCGTACATTTGTCAACAACATTCCTGAGATTGAAGGTTTGCAGCTCTCAAAGTGTAATGGCATGCTCGATGAAACTCTAATACAGCTCCTCCCAACGACACCAATGCTGACCCACCTCGATCTGGAAGAGCTGGAGGCATTGACTAACGCGGTCCTTCAAAGTCTGGCCACTGCGCCATGTGCTAAGCGTTTGCGTCATCTAAGCGTCTCTTATTGTGAGAACATGGGCGACACTGGCATGCTCGCTTTGCTACAAGCCTGCACCAATTTGCGGTCCCTAGAGATGGACAACACCCGCATCTCCAACCTGGTACTCATCGAAGCAGCCGCAATGGTTCGTCAGCGTAGTCCTCGTACAATCCTACCAGAGAACACGCCCTATGAGCCCGCCACAGGCCTTCGCCTAATCGCCTACGACTGCTCCAACGTAACCTGGACCGGCGTCCGCGAAATCCTCTCCCGCAACGCCGAAGTCATCACAACCACCAAAGCCGCCGAACTCCCTCCGCTAGAAAAGAACAACGCCTCCTCAGCGTCAGACACAGACCTTTCCTCCTCCCCAACCTCCTCAGCAGAACACATTACAATTCCCCGGTCTGGAACGCCACGCATCCACGTCGTACGCGAACACGCCTACCCTTCACAGATTATCCAACTGAAGTGCTTCTACACCTACCAGCCGACGGTCGAAGAGCACACGAAGCGAGTGCTGCGAGGCGATTTCGCCGCGGCAAGGAGACTAGAGCGTAAATGGGCGGAGTTCATGATCGCGCAGGAGGAGATGGGCGCGGACGGCGCTGGTAGTAGGCGTCGGAGGAGGAGAGCTAGAGAAGCGCAGATGATGCATGCGGATGAGCAGGGTGGAGAAACGGGTGTGAGTGCTGGTGTTGGAGGTGGGAGGAGGAGAAGGGCGAGGAGCGGGGGTTGTGCTGTTATGTGAAGTGGTCTTGGGGTTGGAGTGGATGGTGGCTTTTGGGGATGTTTCCTTGGGCGCTGGTCGTTCGGGGGATGGACGGAGTTTTGCGTGCATTGATGATCGGGTTTGCGGTTGGTGTTTAAGGTGTTAGTTGATTTGCAAAAATTTTGCGAGCACGTGGGATTTATTTCATTGCATGGGCAGGGCAGGGCAGGAACAGAGTCTCTGGGGTTAGCATGACATACAGCAATAGGTTAGGTTAGGACGGGAACAGTACACTGGGCATGTGTATCGATACGATTTTTATTTTCATTTCCCCAGAAGGCGGTCGGCTTCACCGTTTCGTGTGATTGAAATTGCTGTGTCTTGTCGATGGTACTGCTTACACGCGATGACACTTCATTCATACATATGTTGTACCTCATGTATGCTTTGTGGTAGCTGTCCATGAGCCTAGCGCTGTATGTGTTGTAAGTAAGGTGAATTAAGGCAGGGAATAATCTGTGCGCATGCTCATGCACGACATCTGTGCTATGCCGCTTCTCGACAGTGCAAGGTACTCTCGTGTCTTTCCAGGTTGGCCGCGTGCTGCATTGCCTTCTTCGGGCACTGCATGTAGCCAGCGAGGCAGTACTGGCAGTACCTCGTAGTCTAGTTCGCAGCAAGGTCGAACCATCAGACACACCGCTGGTATGTATAAGTATGTCCCAGGCTGTGGCATACCGAAGTGCAGCTGCATTGATGCATGCCACGACGGCTGAGATGGGGCGAGATGGATTGCGGGTGGTAGTGCCTGCTAGTATAATAGACTCCTTTGACTAGTACGTGGTGAGACACACAGGAGGCCAGCGGAGTGGTGATGCTTGGCGATGTGGAGGCCGTTTCCGACGAGGATCCTTACAGGGCAGTATTACATAAGGCTTGTAGGGAGTTGGCGATTGGTGGATCTAGGGAACATGTGATCTTGGTAGTACGAGGGCAGGAACAGAGAGGAAGAAGAGGGAGAGGCTGTCGGGAGGGTGCAGGATGCAGCATGTGAGATGGAGGGGTCGGTGTAGTGGGAGTACAGTGTTCTGGTTTCCAGGGTTTGTATGCTGCTTGTCCTTCGCACGTGCATGTATATCTTTTTGTACTGTATCGTACCGAGGAGCTACCCTGTCTTTTTAGGTATATACTACTATTGCACCCCCGTGATAGCGCGATCTGGTGACGGAGTCATCTTCCCTTGGTGTCGTTATGTCGTTATTTAACGGGCCGAGCATGTGGAGGTTGGCGTATGCTGGCTCTGCTCGTGGCGAGGCTCTCACGGCTGCTCTCTTGGATTAAGCTCGCTCTAGTCGCCGGGACCCCCACAACGGAAGTTGTCCATCGTCACTCCATCCCACACTGCCTTTGCCTTAGTCTCTCTCGCCCGAACAGAACAGCACGCAGAAACACTGCCCTTCTATTCCTCCACCAGCATCCTGTACACTTCACTTCACTTCGCTTGTATCCTTCACCGCCACCTTGTATACTTCCTTCCTGTCCAACCACACTGCTGCCTGCCCGTCTGCCTGCAACCCCGTGACTCGAATCGACGCACGTGGAAAAGCGACTTTGCTTTTGCCTGCTGCGCTGCACTGCACCGCCGAGCACTGGTCTGGTCTCACTCTCCGCCAAACCATACACCACCGCCGCCCCTGATCAGCACACCCAAGCCCGGCTCACCCTCTCGGCTGCCGCTGGGCCATCACATCACGTCCGACTGCGGCGTGCAAGAGCATGAATCCGCAAGACCTGCGGCACGATGGTGAGTAGTCAGTCCCGCCAGCCATGTCAGCTCGTATCTCCGCCGGTTCCCGCGACACGACCACCACCACACGGCCTCGCGCAGTCAGCGTCTCATGCCCACGTGCTGTCCATAGCTAGACCACTGCCTGCCGTGACCCGTGCTAACAAGTCATTTTTCTGTTCCATCCGTAGACCCCACGACTGCCTCCTCCTCCGCTTCTGCCTCGCGCGCGCCCAGCGTGCCGAATCTTGAGACCCCGGGTACTGGAACAATAGCCGACCGCAGAGCCAACCCAGGCCTGCTGATTCCCAAACACAGATCGTCTGGCAACCTCGTCGCCCACGCCAGCAGCAGTGCGAACAACAGAGCGGATGCGCAGTCGCAAAGAGGGCGAATGAGCGTGGACTCGAGTATCGACTATGACTTGACCCGGTGCGTATAAATTGTTCGATGAGGCATTGGAGGGCAGTCACAGTCACGCCGCGGCTTGCACGGGCTACATACGGCAAACAAGCCAGCGTCGGGACTTCGCATGACTGCCGGCACCGGGCCTGCATGAGACAATAGCTGACGTGCATATCCGCGACAAACAGATCACCCATCCTCACTGCAGAGCGCGATACTGGTCTGCGCCGCATAAGGACTGCACGCGATCCCTCTGAACCAAACCTTCCGGCTTTCGAATTCCGATCGGCTTCTTCCTCCGCTGCAAACTCACGCAAGGCTTCACTTTCTCTAGCTGCTGCGCCAGGATCTCCTGCGATTCCGTTCGGCGAGGACCTGACTCGTTTTCCGTCCGAGTCATTGCACTCGTTCTCATTCGCACACCAAAGTAGTGACACTCTACAAAACCGACAGCAGGTGTTGAAGAGGAGCATAGAATTTATGCGAGACAAGCTCGGCTGGGCTGCTTCCTCGCCTCGCATTGCGAGTGCGCAGGCTCGGCTGGCTGGTGACGAGGAGTTGCTCAGTATGATGGAGCTTCTCCAAAAGGCGAACATGATGAGCCCGGAGACTTTGAACGCTGCAGGACTGGGACTTGATCGTGGACCTTTGACCGGTCCGGCCCATTTGGTGAACGACAACATTTTCGAAAAGAGCTTTGTCAGGCCTAGCGAGGAATTGGTGGAAAGTCCAAGTGAGGAGACATCGTCAGACACCATAGGCGATCGTTCCGACACACAGAGCGAGGCTGTCATATCACCCGGCAGCGAAAACTTGGACCCGAATGCTCTCGCAATAATGCGAACAACTTCCGAAGAAGACCGTCTCAGTCCCAGAAGTCGGCCTGGCCAGAGGCGTGTAGCACTCAAGCGAACATACACCGATACATCAGGTCTGTCATTACAACACAGGCTCACGGAGGCTTTGGCTCAGCCATACCATTCTTCGCAACAATCATCTGCGGCTGGACCTCTACCACACGCACCGACTGCACAGCACCCAGGTCCCACTCGCGCCAACACGATGCACGAACGCGCACCCCACGGCCACCGCAACAACCACCCACAAGCCATTTTCACCACCGACTGCAAGGCTCCATGGACAATCACTGCAGCAAACGACCTCGCTTGCTTGATATTTGGCGTCACTGGAGCCGAGGTTCGGAAGCTTGGTATCATGGAAGTCATCAAAGAGGAACGCCGGAAATGGTTGGAGGAGAAGCTGAGAAACCCGGAGTCTGGGACAGCGCCACGTCAGTCAAAACAACCGGTGAGTAGCCCGAAAGCCGGATCGAGTAATGGTGGCATTGCTGGCATGGGCAATGGGCTTACCGCTAAACTCCTCTCGAAGCCTCCTGCACGCGAGACGTACCAGTCCCGACGCAGTAAGACCGAGAACGGCGTTAGAAGCACTCCTCCAAAGCCGACAAACCATGCGAGCAACAAATCTCGAGGTGTGCTGCTGTGTGGTGATGTTGTGCCGATCAAGAAATTGAACGGTACATATGGCAGCGCCTCGCTCTGGGTTAAGGAGAAGAGCGGTGGGTTGATCTGGGTCATGGAAGAGATCGCCGAGGACGTTGCCTACCTCACTGTGGATGAGATTGGATCTGTCGTGAAAGGCAGCGGCGCAATCGAGCCAATATGGGGTATGGACAGAGTGCGAAAGGGCATGGATGTTCAAAAGTTGATCCCCAACTTCCCTAAGTTGGCCGGCACTTACACTGGTGCGTTGGACTACGACGAGGTCGCAAGACTGAGAAGGTTCACTGCTAGGACCAGCAACTCCATCTCGATCCCAATAACCATCGATCAAATCTCAGGCGAGAGCACGTTCAGAGTGTCGAGCTTCCCTCACATCGCTGGTATCCTGGTCTTAAACCCACGGACCATGAAAGTCAGCAGCAGCAACAGCGTCTTCTCGGCAGCGTTATTCGGTCACGCGGACCCCGATGGCATGTCTGTGACTGATCTCATTCCTGGCTTTGACAAGGTTCTGCATATCATGACCGATGAAGACAAGATTCAACTTGTTGATGGCATCGTCATCCCTGAACATTCGTTCAGACGAGCAAGGTCGCTTCTAGCCATGCGCGAGGGCAGCGCTGATGCAGCACAATACTTCCTACGTCCTAGTGGGCTGCCTGCCAAGCACAGAGACGGCGCCGACATCATGATTGACGTGCAGATGCGCGTAGTCAACTCGGGCCGCGATCCCATCTACAGCGAAACAGTCATCGAGGAGGACGTGGAAGTGAATGACCCGAAGCCTGAAAGTGAAATTGTGTTTGCGCTTTGGATCACTTACAGCCGCCAGCTTCACGCCGTTCACCACGGCGTTGGCTCTGTCACCATCCCAGAAAGTCGCCCTACAACACCTCCCTCGCAGCCTCGTCCTGGATCTGGATCTGGAATTGACGAATCGATCCCAACCCCACTGGCCATCGAAGAATCCAAGCTTGACATCGAGGACCCACGCATTTCACTCCTCACTCGCCAAATGGACGAAGCCAACGCAAGCTCAGACGACGCATCGTCAACCGTCGGCAGTGAAAATGAAGTATATGAGCATCCTTCACCGGAGCTGATGAAGAACGATTGCAAGGTTGTCAAGAAGAAGAAGATCGAGGACTTCAACATACTCGAAGAGATGGGCCAGGGCGCGTACGGACAGGTCAAGCTTGCGCGTTACAAGAAGTCTGGAGCAAAGAAGATGGTCATCAAATATGTCACCAAGCGTCGCATTTTGGTCGACACCTGGCACCGCGATCGTCGACTCGGCACTGTCCCTCTTGAGATCCACGTCCTCGACTACCTCCGCCGGGATGGTCTCCAACACCCGAATATCGTCGAAATGGCCGACTTCTTCGAAGACGACATCAACTACTACATCGAGATGGTTCCCCACGGCCTCCCGGGTATGGACCTCTTCGACTACATCGAGCTCCGCGTCACTATGGACGAAGCCGAGTGCCGCAAAATCTTCAAGCAAGTCGCCGAAGCCCTGCGTCACTTGCACCTCGCCGCCAAAGTCGTGCACCGCGACATCAAAGACGAAAACGTCATCCTCGACGGCGAAGGCAAAGTCAAGCTCGTCGACTTCGGCTCAGCCGCGTACATCAAATCCGGACCCTTCGACGTCTTCGTCGGCACCATCGACTACGCCGCGCCGGAAGTCCTGCAAGGTCGCCCTTACCGCGGCAAAGAGCAGGATGTCTGGGCGTTGGGCATTCTGCTGTATACGATCGTGTACAAGGAGAATCCGTTCTATAGCATAGACGAGATCATGGACCACGATTTGCGCGTGCCGTGGGTGCCCAGCGAGGAGTGCATTGATTTGATTCGCAAGATGCTCGATCGTGACGTTGAGAGGAGGATCGGGATTCAGGCTGTTGTTGAGCACCCTTGGTGTTTGATTGAGGATGAGAGCGATGAGGAGAATGATGCTGGAGATGTTGTTGCTGCGCTGTTGAATGAGAAGGCGCAGCAGGAGCAGAGGGCGGGTTGACGATTGGTTTGATTTGATTTGATTGATCTCGTTTGAGGGAAAGCAAGTCTGTGAGTTGGACTGGCTTTTTTTGGCTTCTGCCCTCGAGACTTTGCACACGAAGATCAAGAACGGAATGCATGATGTGGGTGGTGGTGGGCATTGGGGTGGAGGTTCTTTATCTTTTCTTCACTTGTTCTTTAACAAGCAAGCGGCATGGTGGAGATCATGGTGTGGGATCGGCGGATGATACACCGTCGTTGCGATGATGATGGTGGCAGGGCATGCGAGCTCTGCTCGAGTGGAGCTTTCTTTCTTCTTTCTTTTATTATATGTGATGGACGACGGACGATGGAGAGATACCCAGGAATAAATTCAGTTCAACGTTGGAAAACCATTTTGTATACTTGTCACATGGAGCAATTGTTCAAGCAACAACGTACGACAATCAGTGAGAAAATTTGGGTGTTCGGGCAGGGCCCTCGGAACAGTAGCATTGAAAATTTGACTTGACAAAAGCTACCTTAAAACGCCATACGCTGTCCCAGAAAGACCCTTTTTGTGAACGCCCTGTTGTCTCATGACCCAACCACATGACCCGACGGCGACTTCATGTCACCTACCGAATGCGTGCAATGCTGGATGATCTCGCGCGCAATCTAGTGCTCGGTGTGCTGGGGGAACTCGAAGTTGACACCCTTGCCGGTCAGGCGCTTGTAGACCTCGGAGTAGGTGTCAAGACGGTAGTCAACGCCGCCACGCTCCTTCTCGTCGAGGAAGACCTTGAGGACCTTGGTGTTGTCCTCCTTGGTGCGGATGCGCTTGCCGACGATCTCGACGGGGTAGACGAGGTCGGCGAGGATGGCGTCGTGAACGGCGGTGAGGGTCCTGGAGATGGGACGCTTCTGGGTCTGGGTGGTGCGGCTGCGGTTGCTGCGCTTGGGGCGGGGCAAGATGCGGCGGGAAGCGATGATCAGCACGTGGCGGTCGGAGAACTTCTTCTCGAGCTCACGGGTGAGACTGGTGGAGGTGTTAGTTGGTGTTTGCTTAAATGTGTGAGTGTTTCTGCAGAAACTTACCGCTGCTGGGAACGGTGCCAGCCCTGAAGAAGGGGAACCGGGACGAAGATGACGATGGCCTTCTTGCCGTGGCCAGTCTCGATCTAGAGATTCCTGGTGTCAGCATAATGCCGCCCAGTGCCCACCGCCTCTCCCAATTGATTTGTTCTGTATGTATGTGTCCCCGGACTTCTTAAGTCTGCTACTGGCGACGAAGCGCGTTCGTCCCAATGCTTCCAGCTCTTGTGTATGTGTTGTTGATGCGCATGCAGCGAGTGCGATGGCAGGCGAAGGCGCTCATCTTACCTCACGTGCAGAGACGAACTGGAGAGGACGAAGAGCAGCCTTCATCTCAGGCACGCTGTTCTCCAGGTCATAGAGGGCAGAGGCAATCTGCTGCTCGACCTCGCTGGGCTTAGCCCTGGAGGGAGAGTTGGGCGCGATCTTGTTGAGGGCGGCGGAAGACATGTTGGCCGGTTGCGAAGTCGTCGGGGATTCGTCAAAGGGAAGGGGAAAGGACGTCGCGAAGATCGAAGTACGTCGCAAATATCAAGGTTGCATGAGAATTTCAAAGAGAGTGGATGTTCGTGTGCGGTGGAGATCACAAGCGGTACGAGCCGTGCCTTGAGGTTGGAGTCTAGCTTGCTTTTCCTTGGATCAAGGAGCACAGCTAGGTTTCAGGGTTGGGGTTGATGCACGGTGGGTTCTTCACATGGCGAGCATGCAAATAAATTGGAAGAAGCACAAGCATGTAAACACATTCGAGCATTGCTCCGGTACGATCGGGTCGGAGAACAACATGTAAGTGACTCATCCGGGTATCAATCCTCAAGGGTCATTGTACAGTCGCTCTTTCCCTCTCTCTCGGCTACCATCTCGCGGAAAGAACCAATCTCTCAACTTTCGGGCACTTGTTCTTCACATTCAAAAGAAAGAGGCATAGCAAAAGATCAGTAAAATGCGATCATAGCCCCGGGTCAAAGATCTGCTCTGCAAAGCCAATGGTTTGAGATATAAGCTGTCATCATTGGTGGACATATCACAATATCCATCGGTGCTGCGGTCATGTGTTATCCACCACCACGATTGATCGAGTGTTTGCATCTGCCGATGATAGCCACCCTGATAAACCCCGATTCCAGCGATGTCTGACTGCTCTCGTGCACTCCAATCGTGTATACACATCTATATCGGGTTCTCTGGTTCTGCGATGAGGCCCGTGAATCCATAGCATCGTAAAAGATGTGTTTGAGACACGTAGGAGTGGCTTTATTTGAAGAATCACACGTGCCACCCTCTCGCACCTGAACATGAACCTTCAACCTCCAGTCCTCTTCTCACAAAGCAACCCAAAGTACAACAACCGGTCTCTGACCTCAAAGAAACGGTTTGACCGTACCCGTTCAGTCTGGACGTCGCACTGCGCCAGCCGCAGCAGAACTACCCAAGGGTACACCTAGCACAACACAATTGACGCCAACACACCCACTCGCAACACCGCAGGAGACTCCCCTCCATCCAAACCTCCCCATCTAGATCCTACGCGCGATCTGCTCGATCCACACATCCCCGTTTGCACCCATTGGTTTTACGCTCGCACATGCTAGCGGGTGCGCATTTCCACGGAGCCTGCTCCACGGAGCGGATGGTGACTTGCCATCCATAGGATGTAGGACGACGCGGATGATTCTGGCCAGCTTGGCGCAATTGCTCGCGTCAGCGTAGTTGAAGCCTTGTTCTGGGATTGAGAGGGGCGTGGTATGGTGTGATGGCGGCTCTGTTGAAGGAAGCTGTTGTCAGATCGCGCTGGCTTGATGGAGGCGTACTTGGTGAAATCACATGAGCAGAACAGGCAAGTCCGGGCGGCCAGAGATTGCTTGAACGACGAATATATAAAGGGTTCCACGTATCACGATCGAAGGGACATGGAAACTCGTCTGCGGGATATAGTTTCACACAAGAGCTATAGTGTACTTAAAGCTACTACAGGTCCGGCTTACACACTGTACTGAGTCGTCCTTCGTTGCATCGTGAGAAGTGCCGTTTCCGCCGATACAGGCTTGCGATCTGTGTTTCTTGATCGTTCATCTCTCGAGAAGTTCCTTTACTTCTCGTGGGTAATCTTGACCTCCGTTGTACCCACTTCGAGTTTCTGCGGGAGAGCTTCCTGCTTCCAGCACTCGACAACGCTATCGAAAAAGCTTGTTCTTCCTTGGGCTTGCACATGCTTGAACATACGAGCACGGTCTTGTGGGCGGCAGAAGTCGGCGCGCACGTCAATCTGGACGTCCTGTAGGGCCGGATGAAGATGATCGAGTACATCTTGTAGTTTGACCCAACGAAGCTCAATATCTGCCGAGTCGAATTGGGCCTGTGCTTCGCGTGCTTTCTTGATTCGACGAGCCGTCTTTGCAAGCTCCGCCTCGAAAGAGAGATCCTCGTCGATAGCCATGCTGTCCTCATCCAGAGGATTCTTGCTGAGGAGGTGGCCAGGTAAAATCGCCCGTGCGCATTCTTTCTCGTCAGCATCCAGCGGGAATGTCGTCCAATCCTGGGCAAGTGACTTCTCGTAACCAGGGGCGTCAGATCGCAGTAAGAGATCCAACCCAACCTTGCCAAGCAAAGGTGCTGCTTGTGCGTTCAGCACGACCAGATCTGTGCGGGACTTGTAAGCTGGATCGCTGTCAATTGAGCCCGCAGCAGGAAGAGCCTGTAGAGGCGTGAAGACTTCCAAGACTTCATTCTTCAGACGAGCCTCTTCAACGGCGGCGTCAAGCGTCGGATGCAAAATTCTTGACAAAGCATCGGGCAAAGTAGAGACCAGTTCCTCGCGATGTCTGCTCTTAGCTTCAGACAGCTGGGTCTCAACCCTTTGACGTTGCTCCTCTGCCTCTCGAGCAGCCTGCGCCTTCTTGTCCTCTTCTTCTTGGCGGATTCGAGCCTCTTCAGCCAGTCGGTCTTTCTCTGCCTTCTCCTCGGCTTCGGCTTTGCGTGCGGCTTCTTCAGCTTCACGGGCTTTTAGATCGTCCTCGTCTTTCTTCCTTGCCTCTTCCTCAGTCTTCTGCACCTCGGCTGCTTCCTTGCTTGGGCTTTCCTCCTCTCTCTTCTTCACACCATCCTTATCATCTGTTTCTTCAGGCGCAGGTGCAGTATCATCAGTCTGGTCTTTCATTTCAGTATCGGCAGCCTGGTTGGCAACGACAACGTTGTCGGCATCCTCCATTTGCTCGTCAACAACAGGCAATGTGGATTCGACCTTGCCACGTAGCGAAGAACTTCTTCTCCGCGCCCTTGCAGTCTCTTGTGGCGATTCTGGAGGCTGAGCGGAAGCGCTTTTGGTTCTTGGTCGTCCAGGCCCACGTTTTGTCGCTGGACTCTCTGGTGGCTTCATGGTGTCTTCTGCTTCCCTTGCGGTCTCAGAGCTAGAATCCTCACTGGAAGAATCCTCGAAAGGCTTTCCACTAGCAGCGCGCATCTCTCTCCTAGACATCAGGCGCTTACCATTCTTACGCTTCGGTGGGGAATCTTCCCCACTGTTATCGCCAGACTGGGGTGGCGGGCGACGCTTGACCTCGTCGCGCTTCGTTACTGGGCTAGAGCTTCGTCGCTCAGTCTTGCTGCGCGCCTCGTTATACAGTCGGTGCAAAAGTTCTGACTCTTGCACCCACATAGGGCCACGTCGTTCGTCCGCTATTTCAGGCCAGGTCTTGCCTTGTCTGTTACGCCAAAGTGGGTTGAATTGGTCCAATTCGGTAAGCGACTTGACAGTTTCTAGGTGCGACGTTCCAAGGACGGCAAGGAGAGGTTTCTCCGGCTTTTGGAATGCTTTTTTGTCGGTCATTTCTGCGAGCAACATGTTGATCAGGTAGGAATCGCCAGTCCTAGCTGCGGCTGCGATAATGTTATTATCGACAGGCACGCGCGCGTCAAGGAACTCCCTCACGCTGTTGCGATCGTTATTCACAACCAGCTTGTGGAGGTTCTCGTAGGTGCGTGCCATGAAATGAAGGTATTCGGAAGGCCCGCCACCGAAGCGTTGCTCTTCTTCGTGCTCTCTTCGTTTTCTGGCATCGACGCTGTTCCACTTCTCCATAGCCCTTCGCAGAGATGCTCTGATTTCAGTCGCATTCTCAGTGTCATCTGTAACCACATCCAGTGCCTGCTGGCCCTTCAGATTCTGGCGTAAAGGATCCACACCAGCGTTTAGCAGGATATCCACGACATCCAAATGTCCGTTTTCGGCCGCATCAATAAGAGGCGTATCTTTGTCAACATTGGCGCAATCGACACGGCAGCCTTGATCAATAAGGTACTCCACGACTTCAGCGTTGCCGTTCAGTGATGCGATTTGGAGAGGTGTGTTCTTCGCAAATTCTTCGATCTCCAGCTGATCTGGATCTTTTTCTCTCCATTCCTTGACAAGGTCCAGGTCTCCGTCCTCGCAAGCTTCCGCGAGTTTGGTAAATCCATACTTGTTGATATGTCGCTTGTGCTCACGCCCTGCAGGTCTGCCCGGAGTGGATGTTGATCTGCCAATTCCACGCCTCCGTGTTGGCGCATCTCCTTGTCCGTGAGAAGTTGTTTCGGAGGATACGCTGGACTCGTCCCAGGTTGCTTTTGTCGTCTTTGACTCGCCAGCAGGGAACTGAGATGCAGCTCTGCGCTTCCGGTTGCCGTTTGCTTCTGAAGTCCCATCAAGAAGCGCGGATTGCGTGGACACCGCGCGGCGATGACCTTTTCTGCCGGGCGAGGGAGATCGTGCATTAGCAGCCTTGCCTCCCATATCCTCAGAATGCAGGTCTCGAAGCCTTCGCTTTGCCACGTCCATGCTAGGCCGTTTATTTGGCAGATTGACAGATGAGGCTCGATGCTTCCGTTTCCTAGGGTTCGGTGATTCTTTGCTGTTGAATCCAGATCCTGGACGTTCAGATCGGGCACGAGATTTCGAGCTTTCCCTTGAAGAGTGGCCAGACGCGGCTGAGCGCGTAGGACTAACATCGCTCAGTGACTCGCTACTTTGCTCACGTTTCTTTTGAGCTTCCTCGTCGCGTCCATCCTGTGAAGCAGCCCTCGATACGGCTGAGGCGGGCGCGGGCATAGCACTGTCGTCCGGTGATCCAGGTGCATCAGCCTCGTCGTCGTCGTCTTCGCCCAAGGAAGGCTGAGCTGAGAACTTTGGCTGTTCGGACTTTTCTTGTTTGATTGTGGTTACCCGTTTTTCAGCCTCTCTCCTCTTGACTGGGCTTGTCAACACAGTTTCGGCTTCTGAGTTCGCATCTTCATCGCCATCGTGTGCGCTAACAGAGTTTCCATTTATCGCGGGTGGAGGCGCGTCGGGCAACTCGTTATCGTCGTCTTGCGCGTGTGTGTCCTCCTCGATTGAGCGCTTTGGACTGCCGTTCAACGCTTTTGGCTCTACTGGGTCGGGGCCTGGTTTTGGGCTTTGGTGTCCATTGGTGATGGCGCTAGTCGCGTCTTTCTGTTCCGCCTTATCTGTCGGCGCAGATGCAGCCGCTGGCGATTTACTCCCATTCATGCCAGGCGCAAAGGCACATGCTTCTGTGCTGTGAGGCTCCGGGCGCGAAGATGGAGCTACCGAGTCACCAGCGCGAATGTGGTGAATTCTAATGCTACAGAGAATAAAACAGCTCCAGGCCGCGTCGCAATGCTGTACAGATAAAGGTGATGCAGGTCGAGATGATATGGAGGTTCGTGAGGGTAGAGTTTGGGTGAGGGAGAGAGTTAAGACGAAACGAAGCGCTGCTAAGAGGCGGAGACGAGAGTTGAGCATGGACTTGAAGGAGTGGGTCAAAGCCGCCCCCAGGCTACCTTAGGCTAGTGGCGAGGGGCCAAGGAGGCGCTTTCGACTTGGGAGAAAATGAACTATGGTTGCTGGCAGAAGTAAAATGCCTGCTAGTGAATAATGGGACTGTCTACATTACGACCGTCTCCATCGTGACTATAAAGTAAGCACTTATACCGTACTGAGGGACATGCGCTTGCAGTTGCACCGATTTTGCACCCCAGTGGACAGTGGGGCGTTCTTAAATGCCAGGATGGAAGTCACGAGCGTGGCGTAAGACATGACGAAGTAGGTTCTGATCACTGGTAAATGAAGCAGGGCGTTCTGGCTCATATGCAAACTCACAATTGCTGGTCATATAATCCATTAACGCCGGAAATTCATCGAGGCGCGAGCCAGAGTGGCATGACATGTGCATAAAGTGAAACACCCCATACCATATTCTCCATTCTTGCCCGAACAGTCAACTTTTTTGCAAATAACGCCTGATCATAAGAAGCGAAGGGCCGGTCACATTTTCCACTGAGACAGGACAAGCTCATTGGTGAATGCGTGAAATCTTTGGGTGGTATCTGCATGAAGGTGCCCGGGTCCTCCGCTTCAGCGACGTGTGCCCAAGTTTCAAGCCGGCTGCAGCCATCTGTGCTTGCGATCGTGTCTTTTCATACTTTCGCTAAAACAACAGCGCCATTGCCGCTTCGCCAAAACCATGCCGTTCGTCCTTCAGCGTCGAGAAAACATCTAGTAACCGTACTGGGCGAGCTCCTCCTTGACCTTGGAGTCGATGGGGGCGCTCTTCTTGGCGTCGATGAGCTTCTTCTGGAGAGCCCTCTTGCGCTCGTAGTAGGCGGAGCCCTTGACCTTTCTCCTCTCCTCGAGCCTGAAATATTGTTAGTATCCAAGTTGTTCCAATGCGCTGATATTTTGTCCAAACGTACTTGTCAACGACGTCGCTGTACTTCCAGCCGAACTCACGGCCGAGACGGCCGACGGAGCAGTACTTGCGGCCGGGCTTGAGGCGGAGGACGCGGAGAGCCTGGGGGACGACCATGCGCTTCTTGTGGTCGTAGGGAGGGGGAATGCCCTCGAAGGCCTTCAGGCGGTTCATGGCGGCGTTGCCACGCTCGGTCTTGTGAGGGATCATGCCACGGACGGTGCGCCAGAACATCTTGGCCGGCGCACGGTAGTGCCAGGGACCACCGCGAGACGCATTGAAACGGGTCTGCTTGCGGAGGAAGGCCTGGTACTTCACTGTAGTTGTGTTAGTATTGGTCCTTGTTCTTCTTCTCTTGCTCCTCCTCGATCGGTCCTTCGGTGCGCATTCGATGTGTGTGATTCGGGTTCGGTAGACGTACGCTTAGCGCGGAAGAACTCGCCAGAGATGTTGAGCTGCTCGCAGCGGACAACGACGACCTTCTGGCCGTTCAGGAGCTGCTTGGCGACGGTGGAAGCAAGACGGCCCAAAAGATGGCCCTTTCCATCGACCACGACGACGGGCTCGAACGAAGACATTTTTGCTGGTTGACTGCGTTGCGCTGCGGTTAGTATCTCGTCGTGCCGGTGGGTTCACCTCGCTATGCGACTTCGATAAGTTCAGTCAGAAATGAGTGCGGGCAGCGGAAGCAAGCGCGGTCGGCAGTCTTGGCGTCTGTGCTGTTCAGGCAACAAGATGCCTCAGGCACACAGACTTCTCAAGCCCGCTGAAGGGGCAAGAGCGTCCTGGAGATGGTATCCTTTGCGACGCTGGCATCCCTTCCAGCCTTTGCATGGCTCAACTGCAATATTACTCCGCCAATTGAAGTTGCTATACTGTGCTCAAAAATAGCACATTGTAAGCCACTTGGACGCAATTGTCGGCATCGTCACGAAGTAACTTGGACGTCACGTTTATCTCGTTTGCAGACAGTAGCTATTGTAATCACAACGCCTTCCTGTCCATCCAATTACACGTGTACGCTGTACACAACCCTCCTTTTCTCAAAGCTTCAGCAATCTTTCCTCCAGCAGCGACATGTCATTTCTCACTCGTGATGCTACTTTCCGGACAGATGTTGGTTTAAATTCCCAGAAGAATGTTGCGAACAGCATTTATGTGTAAGTCTGTATACGATATATTCACGTATCAACTTTACGTACGTTACCACTGCAGTTGGCTACGGCAATCGATACGGCAGTGCTAGCCACTGGAATGGCCCGGGAGCTACTGTGATGATACTACTAGCTACACTTACAGACATCATCAAGGCGATCACTGATGCCCTTTCAAGATGACTGGCTATCTCAAGAGCTGGTGCGTTGCTTTCACGACTTCATTCATCATCGAGACGATCAAATACGCAAGCATTTTACTACTCAATACATTCGCTATAGCTGATGTTGAATCATACTACACGTCTCCACAAGCATCAATCTGTTCATTCTATCTGTCCTCCACTCGTAAAGATGCTCTGATTTCTTCCCAGCCTTGCTCTCACGGCTGGTTCTGTCTGTCCTCCACTCGTAAAGATGCCCTCAAGCACTCGCATCCTCCTCGTCAGATACATGAGGGCGCAGCTTCTTCGAAGGCGTGTCACTCGGCGAAGGAGGGCTGACACCCACGTGACCCTGACGGCGACGGCCACCAGTGTGGACCTCTTCCCTCGTCTCAGGCGCGGCGAGTGATGTAGCCGGTTGTCTCGTGGGAGTCACTGGTCTCGCAGGAGTCTCTTCCTCTGCACTGACACCTGCTCGGGTCGCCGCGTGGGTCGCCGCTCTGGTCTTGGGTCGGTGGCCTGCCCTAGTCTCTCCTCGAGTGGGTGCGCGAGGGGGCGGTCCCGTGTCGGATTTGGTGTCTGTTTTCGACACCGGGGGGCGACTCCTGGCCGCTGCAGCTGCAGTGGTGCTCATGAAGTTGGGAATGCCTCCCTTGGGAGGTTTGCGCGAACCCTTGGTAGGGCTGCCTGAAGGTTTGGGCGGTGGACCTGGTTCATTGCCGGAGACGGTCGTCTTCTGGCCGAGCTTGAACTTGCCAGTATCCAGCTCTGGCTGAGCATCGCCACCTTCTACGGGGGAAAGCCCGGACATGTCGGCGTCTTGCTTCTCCTTGGGTGCCTCTTGTTCGCTTGTGGTAATACCAGTCGGCTCAGGGTGAATAGGCAGGTCTCCAGAAGTTATGATGTCTTGCTTCTCACTGGGTGCCTGTTGTTCGCTTGCGGAGGGTCCAGAAGTCGTTGGGTGAATGGGCAGGTCTCCAGAAATTGTGACGTCTTGCTTCTCCGGTGGTACCTCTTGTTCACTTCCGGACATACCAGTACTCTCAGGGTGAATAGGCCGATCTTCAGACATTGAGATGTCTTGCTTCTCCTCGGGTCCCTGTTGTTCGTTTGTGGGCATCCCGGAAGTCGCAGTGTGAATAGGCAGGTCTCCAGACATTGAGAAGCCTTGCTTCTTCGGTGGTGCCTCTTGTTCGCTCCCGGAAATACCGGAGGTCACAGGCTCATCTACCTCCATCTCGTCAGACCTTGAAACACTCGGTTCCGGCAACATGAACTTGCGAGACTCCTGCACAACGGATTGCAGGTGCTCAAACAGGTCCGCTGCAGACAGTGTTGAAACATCAGGCTTGACCGCCGATTGCGCAGCCTTGGGATCTCCAGGTTTCGCAACCTTGAGATCTTGCAGTTGGGCTTGGAGCTCAGCGACCCGAGCTTCGAGTGATTTGTTGCGATCTTCCAGCTCTGCTACCTTGCTGTTGTGTTCTTCTTGCGCAACTTCCAGATCATCGAGCTTCCAGCCCAATTCCACAACGTACGAGCTGCAAATATCGAGATTGCACAAGTCGGAGTAGTTAGGTCCTTCTGGCAGCTTTTCCGAGGCTGTAGCTATAGATCGATAGAGTGCTGCCAATCTCAGACCGATGCCGCGGCTTCGCAATGTTGGAATCATCTCGAAGAGCTCTGAATTGTGGTGATCCGGAGCATTGTCGACGTTGTGGAGTTTCTTGCACATCATGATGGCACGCCCACTGTACAAATGAAGCTTGCGAAGGAGGTCGAGATGGTGCTCCTCGGCTTCAAGGAGGTCAGACGCGTAGTCCGCACCTACAGCAATGGTGGAACCCTTTTGGTAAGCGGGCAACTTTTTGAAGCGTCGAAGCCAGTACTTAGAACCTGCCGCAGAATCATCATCTGACGGCTGATAGGGCATCTCGTCATCACTGGCTGTCGAGTCGCCGGATGATTCGTAGTCGTCTCCCTGGGCTTGCTTTCGAAGTGCCTTTGCTAGCATTGATCCGACGATAAGCACCTGCTTGGCGTTGGCGCGGAGCGCGTTTTTGACGTAATCAGGGAGGGCTTCTGGCTCTGCAGCCTGCTGGAAAACAATTGCGATTTCTCTGGCTTGAGCTTCTGGTGTGAGGTCTTCAAAGTCAGGCTGCGGAAGATTGCCGTCGAAGTCTTCATCTTCCGAAGATATGTCGCTGCCATCGTCACTGCTCTCAGATTCGGAAGCAGATTCTGCGGTCAGAGCATACGGAAGGCCCTCGTATTCCACTTCATAGCCAAAATCTTCGTGTAGCTCCTCGTAAAACTCTTCTTCGGCATCGTGATCTTCGTCCAGGTCGGAATCTTCATCTGCGTCTGAGTCTTCCGCATCATCGGAGTCTTCCTTCTCAGAGCTGGCTGCATACTCGGATGCTTCTTTCTCTTCTCCAGAGATATCCATATCAGAATCTTCCTCATCAGAAACCTCCTCAGCACTGGAGATGTCAATCGCCTCGGTGGCAGTGTAACCTGGTGCCGTGGCGCCAGAGCCTTTGGCTGTCGCGATGGCTTCATCATCTGCAGTCATGCGCTCGTAGAACAGCATGAAGTCGAAGATATCGCCAGCTTGATCAGTGGTGGACTGAGTTGGATCTTCCCACTCAACGCGTCCCCTCCTATCATCGAACTTTGCCCAGTGTAAGGTCCCAGCGTTGTCCGACGTACGTGCATAGGTGAGGAAATGGCTGTAAGTGTAGCGAAGCACAGCTCTGAGCCTGTAGCGAGTAGAAGGAAGAGGAAGACCTGTCTCAAAAACCTCCTCGCTGGGTAGCTTGCGCTCGCACTGCTCGCGGAGGTCAATGACATGTTCGATAAGCAGCGGGTTTTTGGCGAAACCACGCTGATCTTCCAGATTCTGTCCTGGCTTGCGTTCCTCTTGGACACGTGCAAGTCGGTCCATATGCACTACTAGCACTTCAGGTGTACCGACGATCTTCTTGACAGCTTCGCGACGAAGTCCATGTGCTGCATTGAAGTCGCAAGTCGAGCGGCCCTCCTTGACGGCCCAATGTTGGATAAGCTCATGAACACCATAAGCCCGATCGTTGGTGTAGTCAGGCGAATCGACCGGAAAACTCAACCGCATGGTGCGTAGATTTTGGAAAGAACGAGCATGCGGGCTGACACAACTGTCAACAGTGCACTCAGATTCCTCCACGCACTCGATGTTAGTGGTCTGGTCTGCATCTGAATCATTGCCAATCGCGCGATGAGCGGCGCGATGGTCAGTAAGCTCCTCATGGGGTGGTCGGAGGAGTAGACCGTTCTTGATTCGCTCTTCCTGGGCGTCAGCCAGCTTCACAGTCGGTCTTAGCTTGACTATGTCTGGGAGACGCTCCGATCGATCGCCAGCAGCATTGAGAGCCGTGACGATCTCATTGAAAAGAACAGACGCATCATACTCTTTGTCTTTGGTGAACTGCGGGTCGATCTCACGCATTGCGTCCATGAGTTCCAAAGTGACTTGGGAGCCGACACTTGAGTTACTGGCTTCTAGAATAGCACAAATATTGCTCAAATGCTGAAGGAACTTCCTGTACTTCACGAAACCTGGATCATTGAGCCGAACAAAAGCGGGTAGTCCTCGACCAGTCTCGACCTCAAATGGTAGACTGTCGATGTCGCTGAGAAGCGACCGAAGAGCTGGGACGTTTGAGATCACCTGGACGACCGCAGATGCGTAACAGATGTTGTTCCAGTTCGCCAGATTTCCCCGATCGGGACGTCCGTCCGGGGAGGTGAAGGATTCTTGTTCGGTGGAAGATTTCTGTTTGGTGGATGACTTCCGT
Organism: Epicoccum sp. F181; assembly: GCA_037042865.1. NCBI lineage: Eukaryota > Fungi > Ascomycota > Dothideomycetes > Pleosporales > Didymellaceae > Epicoccum > Epicoccum sp. F181. The sequence continues at coordinate 171,277 of JAJSLS010000030.1, read as the reverse complement.
GGGCGTAGGACTCTCGAAATGTCATCACCGAGCTGGGTTGTCTTCGACTTCTTCGACTTCTTCGACTTCTTCGGCTTCTTCCCACTCGTCCTGGGTTCACCACTGGTCGATTTGCTTTTCTTGGACTTGTCTGTCTTGGACTTGGGCTTCTTAGACTTGCCTGTCTTCGATTTGCCTTTTCCTGACCCTCCCCACTTTGTGGCGGGTAGATCAGGCGCGTGTGCAAGGACCAGCTCCTCCGTCCAGTAAGGAGGATTGTGGAGAGGCATGGCTTGGAGCTTTTGTATCATGCGAGGCACAAGATCGTCATACAAATTCTTCATGAAGTTCCAGACGAAGGGTTCAAAGGTGATGTTGCAGTCCTCTTCGCTGAAAGCGGCAAGCGAGATGTTCTCTTCGAAGAATCCAGTACTCATCTCGATTCCATGTGCAATGTGCCCGGCTGATGCCTGGAAAGGATGCCTGGCGTAAGGTTGCAGAAGTAACAGAAGCCATGGCATAGTAATACCACGCTGAGCTTGCATGTACTGAATGCAATGCAACGCAAAGAGGGACTCTACAGTACAGTGAGTATCGTAGTGCCTGTTGCACCACCTCGTCATGATTGCCAATCTCACACTGTAGAACGCTCGGACAGAGTACCAGTCCCACTGCACAGGTTTGTTCGTCGGATGGAACAAATACACTGCGCCAGCGTCGCCATCGGCGCGTGGTAGTTTCTGATCGAAATGTGTCTCGATCTCGGTGATGAATGCCTCCACGCGGGCAACATCTACCACAGCTGTCGAAGATCTCCGCTTGGTGATGTGATAGCGGTCTGCCAAAGCGTTGCGCCCGACAACACTCCAAGGTTGATCAATCAAGAGACAAGCTTCTGGCTCAGCGATACCGTTCGTGTGCTGCCTGTTGATCGCAGATGTTCTTTGTACATCGGGAAGAAGTTTAATTCTCTTGGCCTTCTCCCTCTCAAACTGCAGCGCAATGAGGAAGATGTGATCCACTTTCTGTGAAACGCGTTCCATCTCTTCATGGTCAGGTCGCCGACACAGCAAAGCTACCATCGGCAGCAGCAAAGGTGCGTAGACATGTCGAAGAGAATTGATGAATGAGCTCGTCGGTACAATATTCTCAGGTGCATGATTCACGATGCTACCATGGAACTGGTGAACTGGCTCCAAAGCGTCGAGCTCCATGCCGAAGGGTCCGTACATCCTGCGACCGGCATTTCCAGACGCGTCCGGCTCTACAACGTCGTCCACTTGATCGCTTAGCAGGGGACGGCCGAGCTGGTCGAATGCGCGGTCGACACGTTGAAATACGTCAGGCCATCCTTTCCCAGAGGACCATTGCTGTTCGATCTGTTGCCAGTATTCGGGCCAGTGCTCAGAGCCAAGCAGCCCTCGACTGCCTGTGTCCTGTCCTTCGAAAGCCGTATCGACGTCAAGCTTCATGTTCATCTGCCAGTTGCGTTCTAAACGATTTTTTGGTGGAGGAGGTCGAGACTGCCACTTCCGAGGCGCTCCTGGGGCGGGACGCTGACGAGTTTCTCCTGAAGCTGAACGCTGCTGGTTGTATGTCTTGGGAAGATCGCCGGTATCGGTCAATTTGATCGGAATGCAAGGTTTCTTGTCCTTGACGCACTTGTCGCACTGCTCGGAGTCGTCCAAGTAGTGACAGATCAAGCTACGCATGAAACACCAGTGGCATCTGGGATGCTGCTCAGCTGTTCCTTCTTGAGTTTGCGCATGCTTTTGCTTGTAGTACGTCTTGGGGAGCTCTCCGTTGTCAGTCAACTGGACTGGACCACAAGAGGTTTTGCTCTTGGTGCAAAGGTCGCACTGCTCGGAATCGTCAGTGTAATGGCATTTCTTGCCATACATGTAGCACCTGTGGCATTTGGAAGACTTGCCCTGCTGCCGGTATTCCTGTTGCTTCTGCAGTCGATATTCCCTTTGCTTCTGTCGTCGAGCTTCCTTCTGATCCTCCTGCTGCTGCTGATCCTGCTGCTGTCGAGCTCCCTTCGATGTCTCTCCTCGGGCTCTTCTGGCCAGTTCCCGCTGTTTGTTCGTCTCAGGAAGGTCCCCGCTTTCAGTCAATTGGATTGGCCCACAGCTTGTGCCGTTCTTGATGCAACGATCGCACTGGTCAGAACCATCCGTATAGTCACATTTGAAGGTATAGATGTAACACCTGTGGCATTTAGGACGCTCCTGCTGCTCTTGATCGGCGCAGGAAGCGCAAATGATCTCAACATGCGGGCCACGTCCTGATGCGTTATCTCCGCAGAGCAGAGATCTGTTGCATCTGTTGCAGAGGTGTACGGTGTTCGGCCGTTCCGCAAAGGTGCAAGTACATCGTTGTGGAGGCAGAGGCTCGTCCTCTCGAACGCACTCAGTTTCAAAATCGCATCTGCGAGCACACTCTTTCCAAGCAGACTCGATTTTGCCAGTAGTCAAGTAGACCGTCTCGAGTTGCTCGATGACTCGCAGGAGTGCGTCCCTGCCGTCTGTCACACAAAGCTTGGGCAGGTGGCCTGAAGTGATATGCGAAACAGCTGCTGCACTGGGTGAGATGGTGTAACCGGCGTCAGCAACTCCAATGATGAAGAGATCCATTCCACCGTAGAGGCCTCCATGGCCGGAGACTTCCCGATCAAGTCTTGAACCAAGACAAGCCAAGCCTTTGAGGTAGTCAACGTAGATCTCGAGAGATCCGAGTACAAAGACCCGGTCCATAGTGTGCGCGGAAATCCAGGCAAGTAACCCAAAAGCGTGGTTTTGCATATCCTCATGCGGCGGAATGCGCCCTAGTTCCAACTTGATGACTTGCATGCAGACCTTTGTGGTTTGGTCCGTAGCGGAGCGATACATGACAGGGACCGTTGTCTCAATGGCCGGAAGTCCAGACGGCGATAGTCTAATTTGCGTTGGCTTCAAAGGTATTCCCGCGTGCCTGCGAGCGACCCGAAGAATGAAATCCTTGAGTCGGTCGTCCAGCTTGCCCAGCAAGAACGGCGCGGGTTGTGTTGTCTCGGAGGACACTGGGGTATGGCTCGGCACTATATTCGAACTCAGTAATTGTTACGCAAAGACTTTCCGATGAGATAGATACTCACGTCTTTCGCAGATAGTGCAAATGGCATTTTGCAAGAATTGGAGTGTCCGGATATCGATATCAGGGCTGCCGATCTTGAAGAGAGCTCTGTGATCGGACAATGGAGGAGATTTCCCGGTCCTTTTTGTCCCCGATTGGAAGAAGTGTTTGTAGGAGTCAGTGACGACTATCCAGACTTGAAGGCGATTCTCCTTGTTCTGATCCCAGATGTATGTCGCTTGTGTCAACAGCTTCCGCTGCGATGAGGGCAGCACATCGTAGAGAGTTTGAGGACGGCGTGGATTCGGATTCTCTGGAGGAGGACGATGGAAGATCTTCAGATTGTCGTCTTGTTGCGCTTGGAGAACGCGTCTGAAGTTGGTGCCTTCAACAGTGCCAAAAACCTCGTCGGCATCGGCACGCTTATTGAAGCAGATTGAGAGGGTAATTGCTGGTGGCTGACCACCCTCGACAGGAGGATCAGCCATTGCTGTTCGTTGGTTGAGGTCGAATGCGTGGTGCTGTCAGTGTCCCTGTTTCCAAAAGAAAGTCGCGAATCCGGTGAGGAGGTGTTTGTGGTGGTAAAGGGCGGTGCGCTTGCAAAGGGAGCTTCCTGCCAGCTTGGACCGTGCACTCGCGGATAGGAAGTGAAAGTCGTTTGCTCAATACGCAGGTAGCCGCGTTTCTGCGCGAATCGACGCGCTTCGAAACATAACTTGTTCGTGTTACCACGGAGACACCCAGACAACACCTGGACACGCCGATTTCCATATTCATCCTCTGGCCGACAGCAGCTTACGCAAGGCTCAACACCAGCGGCTTCAGTATACGCCATCCTCATGTCGACCAACAACCTCACCCGCTTCTACTGGGCGGGGCTCGAGAGAGCTAATGCCACCTTCGAGAAAGGACATCTTGAAGGGGCTGGAGAGGTCTGTCTCCAACTGTGCAACGACTTCGAATGTCCCAGGTAAGTGTCCATCTTCTCATTGTTCTGCGTGTGACGTCTCGCTGGCACACCCGGTCTTCCTTGTATCCACGCCTGCTGGTACTGGCGCAAGCTCTGATGCATCACTTTGACGGCTGTGTGTGCATCTCATTGGTCAACTTGGGCCTTTCTCTGTTCACTTTCTCATGGTAGTAGTACAAGTGCTGCTGGGAGACTGAGCTGGCCGGGGTGGTATCTCGGTGGCCGATTCTGGTCTATATGTAACCATACCTTGAGACAGGGGCACAAGTGCTGCTGGCAGGCTTGGGCGGCCGGCACACCATCTCCGTGGTGTTAGGTCAAATTGTTTTACCTTTTTGCGAATATAACAACAAAAAGAAACATCGAGACATAAGTACAGACACTGACAGCCTTATAGATTCTGCCAGGTCGAGGCATGGAAGTTACACTCGCGCTGCCACCCAGACAACTACTGGTTCGCGAAAAGCTCGCTTGATCAAGCGCTCGGCATCTGTATCTCTTGCGAATCATACCACAAGGCCACAAAGCGTGACCTGGAAGCGGTTGCAGACAAGAAGAAAGGTGTTGAGGACATGCTGAGCGAGCGTGCTACCCAATACCGCGAACACTGGCAGTCCAAGGGTAGGGAACCGCCGACCAAGGATGAGTGGTATGAGATTGCTGAGGCCGAGGACGAAGCTGAGGCTGAGTCTTCAGAGTCTTTCGTGTGGATTGAAACCGTCAAGGACGAGAAAGGCGTCGAACTGTCTGGCGCAGTGAAGGCATTTCCCCTTGGAGGCGGTAAGCATCCCCACTGCTCTCACTGGCTGGTATGCAACGATACCAGCTGGTAGCAGCGCACATCGTTCGGAGTTACAAGGAGCTTCATACTGACCTTCGCAGTGCCCGGTTCGTTCCTCGTGGGGAAGACCCAACCCCCCATGCCCAAAAACCAACGCACGGCACAAGAAACGGAGGAAGCCGAACAGCAGGAGCGCCAGTACGACGAAGAGCAAGACGAGCAGGACATTGAGGCAATGGACATTGCTGTCAAAGAAGGCTTGCAGGCAGCTGAGGAGAAAGCACAGGAACTGCGCCAGGCGGAGATCTCGGAGGGCATGGACGTCGACGTGGACGTGGAAGCTCCAGGCGCACCTCCGTCGCCTGCTGGGTCTGAGAAATGAGCTGTGTGGGAAGGATGATTGCTGGGGCGTGAGAGATGGAGGCTGGTGTATGGCGTAGACGTGTAGTGGGATAGTCGGGAAGGCTTCAATATCACGATAGCTATTGTACGGTCCCAGACGTTACATACAGACAACCTTCTAACGGCGTCAGCAATCAAGTCCAAGAAAGACATACTCGTACTCTGACATACCCGACAAAAGGTTACAGATAGAATGCGCGATTGGAGCACCATCAGAGCGTTGGGAGAGCGTTGCGCTCTTGGATTTCCTGACAGATGGTAGGAAGTGAAGATCACGCGAAGGCATTTGTGGCAGATGGCAGCAGCCCGCGGAGCAGCCCAGCTGGCAAGGTGCACGTATACAAACTTAACGCAACCATAAATGTATCTAACAAGATACTCAGATTTGTGACATTCTATACCCTTGACTCGGTGCACACCAACCGTTACATGAAGAGTGTCGCGGAAACTTGCCTCTACGGTACCAGAACCCTTCCAATATTGAATATAGGAGGTATTTCATGCACATCCCATCACCGTCTGTTCAACTCTTCATGAATCGTCTCCGCCGACCGCCTCTCGCGGTCTAGGTTCAAACCCCGTACTACAGAAACATCTCAATGGCAAGAGAGAGGGTATTATACACCTGCGTATTATGATAACAGCGTGCTGATCATTAGATAGTCTTACAGTTCGAAGAGTATCTCAACGGTATGAATGAGCATACAATACTCTATAAGTCGACGACAATAGCGTGCAGTAGAGTGTAGAAAAGCTGGGATTAGATTGCATCTTCAGCGGTAAGACTTTGAAGCTAGACCGCGAGCACTTCAGGCCGCTCCACCCATCCCACCAAGAGAGTGGACCCTTTGGTGAGCCTGCAGCCTTTCGTCACTTCTTCCATACATTTCCTCGCTGCACGTGTGAAACCTTTGACGCATTACTCGCACCACCATAATTCTTCCTGCGCTTTCGCCGCAGTGCTCGCAACCGTGGCGTCCTCTAGCATCCTCGACCAGATCATCAACAGCTTCGGCAACCTGTCCTCGCTGAACGCCGTCTTCAAGCCGACACCACCGGCACCGAATCCGACCTGGCAAGATCGTGCCTACGATTTCCTGGCAAACCTCAGCACTTTCGAGTCCACCTCTATCGCGCTCGCAGCGGCGACATTCCTATTCCTCATCATGAGTTGGTCGTCGAGGTTCAGCAACCTTGGCCGCTTCTCTCCCTTTACGCGCAGTCCGCCGCAGGGCAGCACAATCGTGAGTGACGCGGACTTCAGCTACATTACGACCGAGGATCTGAAGCGTCATCAACAGCAGGGAGGTCATGCGCCTGAAGATTTGGGTCCCGCGAGGGACACGGACATGTTGAGTTTGCGGAACAAGGGTCAGAGTTATGCTGTGCACTTTCCGGCATACAGCATGGCCAAGGGCGAGCTTAGCGTCGGACAAGTGCGCGAACAAGCCGGCAAAAAGATTGGAGTGGATGCCAGGAGGGTCAAGCTCATTTTTCAGGGCAAGAACTTGAAGGATGATTCAAAGCAATGCAGGCAGGAGGGCTTGAAGCACGAGTCTCAGATTCTGTTGACGATCGGCGACATCACTTCTGCATCAGCAAGCGATGATGAGGATGGCACAGACGGTGTGGACGACTCAGCAGATCCAGATTCCGCAAAGCGCCGCAGGAACCGCAACAAGAACAAGAAGCGTCGCAACAAGCCCAAGAACTCCGGAACCAGCACTCCTGACGCCTCAAACCTTGGTGTACCTCTACCTCATGCTCAGAACTCGCGCGCACCATCTCCTAAACCCCCGCAGTCGGTCTTGGAAAAGATTGCATCTCTGCGTGAGACTCTATACTCTTGGGACAAGGATGTTACCACTTTCGAGCACACACCACCAGCTGAGCCTGCGAAACGTGATTTCGAGGGCAAGCGATTGAGCGAGTCTATCTTGACACAAGTCCTCCTCAAGACGGATGCGATTGAGACAGAAGGTGACCCAGATGCCAGGGCCAAGAGAAAGGAATTGGTTAGGGAGACCCAGGAGATGCTCAAGCGTGTTGATGATGCCGCCGTCCGCCACGCTTCTTAGATAATTTGTAAGAAGTAGGCATTTGGCGATGCGATGATTATGACCGTCAGCTAGCCAAGAAGAATCATGAGGGCGAGGTGTACAATTTATCCTAGCATTGCGAAGCGCTTTTCACGGGAACCTGGAAGTCTATAAATATTTTTACAGCGAGGCGTTTCCCGAATGTTTATTCAAATTTATCGAGTTCTGCTTGGAAGTTAATGGTGATATTGTTACACTGTGATAGTTGCACCCGCTGTGAATATCTACGGCACTGCCGTGTCATACATCATACCGCTCCTGTACGTACAGGATACAATGCAGCTACCCTGCCCATCATGCAATAACAGACTGCCTAAGATGAACGTGACAAGGTCTCGTGAGATGGAAATGGCGTGCTGCGAATGCGAAACGCGTGAACCCCACGTCTCCGAACTCAGCCCCGGCCACTGCACTGACTGCACCCGGAGGCCATACATTGCACTTGCATGGGTCTTCGCCTTCCATTGGGCGGCCTAAATACCAACATCGAACAAACCAAAGAAAAAACGTACCACATGATCATGTCCCTCATCACACGTGAGCATGGCTCAAGATGAAGACAGCTATGAGTTGGCAACGCGATCAGACACGGCTATTGCGGACAGGCAGTCATCACCGACTCGTGGCGCAAACAACATGGAAACCGACGGCCTCATCGATGGAGACACTCAAGGCCGAAGCACAAATCACGAACAACTGAATCGACGCACACTACGCAAGCTTGACTTCATCTTATTGCCTTTTCTTTGCACGTTATTCCTACTCAACAGCCTGGATAAGAGCAATATCGGCAATGCTGAAACTGCTGGTGCGTGTTCCTAAATGATTGGTGGGAGCTAGACTAAAAGCACAACTCAGGCTTCACACGCGATGCTGGTCTTTCGCCCGGTGATCTCAATACCTCACTTGCATTCTTCTTTGCCTTCTTCGTCGCCCTACAACCCGTCGGAGCTGCTCTAGGTCGCAAGTATGGCATGGCACGGTGGGTGCCTGCTTGCATGACTATATGGGGGTTTTGTACACTCTTACACATCTGGGTACGCAAACGCTGGCAACTGGTCCTATTGAGAGTGGCTATCGCAACGCTGGAAGCTGGCTTCTATCCTACCACTGTGAGCTACTTGAGCTTGTTCTACACCAGGTATGAATTTGCTGTCAGGCTGGGATTCTTTTACGGACAGTCTGCTGTTGCGGGAGTTGTTGGTGGCGTGTTGAGTTGGGCTGTATTCCGGAACTTCCCTCAGAAGCACGGCGATAATGAGACTCCATCACCTGGATCTGGAGTCACGACTGAAGGAGGCTGGAAAAGTTGGGAGGTCTTATTCATGATAGAAGGATGCATGACTATGGCTGTTGCACTGTTTGGATTCTTTTGGCTACCACATAGCGCTGAGACAGCATGGTTCTTCTCGCCACAAGAGCGAGAATGGGCGGAGCGGCGCATTCGACTCGACCGCGATCAAGCATTGCATGCGACGAAGCGCCTCGAGGATGATAGGCGAGACGCTTCCATCCACTCTTTGGAGACCGAAGAGCTGCCTCGGCATTCAATTAATGATGAAGAGGAAGCGATCGACGACCATGCGCAATTACTGGAGCCTGGTTATCACACGCCGACTCGCCCACGCAAGATGTCAACTGTCTCGAACATGTCATTGACAGCAGATTCCGGACTAAGCAGACACGACATCGTCTCAGCAGTGATGCAGTACAAGATCTGGCATCTTTTGATCTGCAACATTCTCTCAGCGATTCCTGCAACGGCATTTTCGGTGTTTCTTCCTCTGGTTATGAAGCAACTCTCACCTCGATTGAACCTTACCCCTGCAGCCTCGAATCTTCTATCCGCGCCTCCGTTTGCCTTTGGAGCTGTTGTGCTATTCCTCTTCACGCGCTGGTCAGATCGCTCGCATAGACGTCTGATCCCCATCCTTTGGGGACTGGCTCTCCTCTTGATCGGTCTGACTCTCACTGTCATGACTCCAGTGGAGAGCTACGTACTCCGCTACGCCAGCCTTTGCGTACTGCTCTCTGGCTCCTTCATTGCGTCACCGCTTACCGTCGCTTGGCTCACTAATAACACGCCAGAGCCAGGCAAGCGAGCAATCTTACTTGGTATCAATGGCTGGGGAAATCTGGCAGGTGTGTTCAGCGCGCTGCTCTTCACACCAGAAGACGAGAAGGATGGCTACGTGAGGCCGTTCTTTGCTACACTAGTTTGTGTCGGGCTGGCGTTCGCCGGGTTCGCGGTGTTCAGAATGATGCTGCTGCGTGAGAATGATCAGCGTGAGAAGATCGTCGCAGAGATGAGCGAGGAGGAGAGGCAGAGAGAGGACCTCATTGGCGATGTTGAAATTCCGAGCACTTCCAAGCGAACGCGCACGCTGTGGGATACCGTTGGCACCAGTTTAGGTCTTGATGGAACAAGGAAAGGAGACGACAAACTCACATATCAGTACAGTCTATAGTGTATAAGATGATCTGTGCGATCTTAGTCATGTACGCGTCTAGCTGGGAAACGGAACCCTTGTCTTCTGCCAATTGTGACATTGCTTCTTTTGCTCCAACTTCCACAACACATGCATGTACGGGATATGGAACAGGTCGACAATGCAATGATAGAGAGTGTTGGCCATACTGCCGCTACCCGAAGTAGACTAGCTTCAAAGTCTAAACCACAGCGCATACTTCCAGCACTACTCAAGTCAAACCACTGAGTTTCACACAACAAACCATATTCAAATACAACAAAAGTTGAAATAACGAAGACCTTCTCAGAAGAAGCAGGTCCACTACCGCACAGACACCTTAGGGACTTGACCGTCACCACCAGACCTGCACGCCACAAACCATCGATCAATGATCTAAACGAGCAAGACAGCCATTGAGAAACCGAAGAAGCTCTGAAAGTGCGTATTAATTGGTCACGATGGCTGTCGAACCTATCCTAGCGTCTTCTCTCTGGAACGGCGACGAGACCTCAGAGTCATTCGAACCACCCGCCAAGAAGAGGAAATTAGCAACTGGATGCGCTCACATCGACGAATCACTAGCTGGCGGCTTCAACTATGGCTCGATATCTTGCATCAGCTCTGGGGCGGAGAGCGGCGCCAAAGAGCTCTCTTACTCCTTGATTGCGACTCATCTGCTGTTGTCGTCGCAATGCGAGGCTACCATTGTCGATACGACGAACTCCTTCGATGTGAGGAGGTTGCACAAGCGCCTCGTTTCTGGATTACGAGAGAGGATTGATGTCGATGACGCGAAGGTAGAGGCGGTGCAGGTGCTCGACAGGGTACAGATCATGAAAGCTTTCGATTCTGTGGGTATGACTGAGTGCGTGGCTGAGCTTAGAGTGAGCTTGGAAACTCGCGAGCAGAAGAAATCACAGCCAGGGCCTGAGCCCTCTTTGAAAGGACAGAAAGCTCCAGCACCAAGAGGCACAGTGGGCGATAGTGAAGACGAGGACGACATGCTAGACGACGTTGAGCCGGTATCGCTCGAGAAGCCACCGCCACCCTTACCAAAACCTACGGAGCCTGAAGAGAAGCCACCAGAGGGCCACGTCCAGCATCTACTAGTCATCGACAACATCACGTATGTCGCCTCACCAATCATCAAGAACAACCACGTACAAGGACAAGCCCTGCTTGCTACTTTCATGCGATCGCTCGCTCACCTCACCAGAGCACATGACATATGCACAATAATCCACAACGCTGTCATGACCTACCAGCCCAAGTCAATCACAGAACCTACGCCCAGTATCTTCTCATCCTGCACGCTGAGGCCTGCACTCGGCAAGTCTTTCGCGTACCTGCTCGACATGCACTTGTTCCTACACAGAATACCAATAACGGCAGCGGACGCAAAGACCGTCTACGCCGCGCATAGCGCCATTCCGAAATCCAGCCAGAAAATGGCAAGCGTCCTGGAAGTCCTACAAGACAGACACAGCGACCGCGTCGGCCACTGGTCCGCCTTCAAAGCAGACGCCGACGGAAATCTCGCAGGCGTATCAGCATGAAATGTACATAGAATCGTTAAAAAAACAGACTGTCCGCGAGGGCGCAGCTCCATGTGAACTCTAGCCGTGGTATCTGTACATGTGCATGTTTGTGTGTGTGTGCTCCGCCCTTTCAATCCTCGCGTCCCATATAAACCACTCACTCATTTGCTTTGCCCACCATCTTTCGCTTCCACCACTCTAGCTGGTCTCTGGCTTCCTCGAACCGTTCATGTGCTCAATTTTGGGGAGGAACTTGGCGGGGCGAATGTTGACTTCCTCGTCGGTGCGGTCCAGCAGGCCCAATGTTCGGATCTGGTCGGCGGAGGGCACGTTGTCTCTGGGTGTTTCGGCTTCCTTGCGGCGGTATGCGGCCTGGAGGGCTGTGATTTTGGCGGCCTGTTTGGGAGGGAATTGTGAGTAAGAAGCTCTTCTGCGCATTGCGAGGGTATCCATGGGTCATATGCGCACCTCCTTCCTGTGGTGCAGGCACTCGTAGTAGTCCTCGAGCACGGGGCCGCACTTCTTCTTGCCGGAGTCGTCATCAGTCGAGGTGTTGACGACGTAGCAGGCTAGCACGTCCTGCCAGAAGGGGAAGCATCGTGAGGGACCTGTTTGCGCGATCCGGTGTGGTTAGCATGTTGGCTTCTTCTTGTTCCAATGCTGGGCTGGCGAGTCCTGTTCTGCGCGCTCCTGGTTTCCGCGCAATCTTGCGGTCGCATGCACATACCTCCGGTCAGACCAAATCCTGAAGACATGTTTGTGTGAGTTGTGTGTGGTTCTGGCAAGCAAGTACACCAATACCTTACCCATTGGCTGCACGACCAAGCTGCTTGGTGAAGTCCACGGCCTCGCGCTTTGGCCCTCGGAGCGGGCGCGGATCTTTCCGCCGGTAAGCACATCTACGTGCATTCGATGGCGATGTTCACCCTCCGTCCGTAACAACATAATATTCTCCAACTCTGATGCTATGTTCAGGGCTCTTGCATGGCCTCTGTTTCTGCGAACCCTCAAATCAAGGTCTTGCATCTATTGTGGCCCAGCAGCATGGAGTCACTACTCAGCAGTTGCAACACCCTACAACCTCCCCCATGGCCGAAACTTGGTATGCTTAGATTAAACGATCACAATTGCTTTCAAGTAATGATTTGAGACAATCTATGTCCTGGTGATTATTTTGCTGCTTCAGTCAAACCTTGGCGTTGTCTCCATGACTACTCCATGATCGCTGTCCTTCGATCGCGTGCAAAACTCGCTATATGCACATTCGTATCTTCGTACATGTATCTAGATCTATACCGTGACATCCACGCAAATCATGCGCCACATCACGCCTCAGCGCTAAAAGGCGCACTCTCAGCTCTCTTCAAACACTCATCGATCATCCTCCACATCTTCTGCCTGTCCACACTCCTAGGAATCCTCACACCCAACTGACCCTCAGGCAAAAGCGTCGCAACCGTCCTTCCACACTGACTACCTCCCTCCCTCACATCCTCTGAAGATCCATGCGCGCCATCCGTGATAATGTCAATATCGAACCGCTCTCCCCCATTGTCCTCAAAAATCCCCGGCAAGAAAGCCGCAGCAACAGCAAGAGGATCATGCAGCGGCGGTCCCTCCACCAACCCGAACACATCCGCATACGTTTGTGCAAAGAACGTCAGAATCTCAACAAACAGCTTGCGAACCTGTGAAGGCTTTTCCCTCGCTTCTCCAACTTTGTTTCCTCTTAGCAAATCCTGCTGCACCGTCGACGTAGCAAGCAGCTGATGCGTCAAATCCAACGGGCAAATCGTCGTCTTCGCCGCCAGAACTTTATTGTCGAAAATCGCCCTCGCGCTCTCAGGATCAATGTAGATATTGAACTCAGCGAACGGCGTCCAGTTGCCAAACCGCTCACCCTGATCGCCATGGCCCTTTAGCACGCCCATCGGCGCATCCGTGAACGTATCACCAATCGCACCGCCCATATGAGTAAGCCCTTTGACATGAGCAGCCATCTCAGGATGCACAGCAAACATCAACGCCGCATTCGTCAGCGCCCCCGTGCAAACCAACCAAGCCGTACCTTCTTCCTCCCTCCTCAACGCCTTGAACATAGCCTCCACAGCAGAATCATCCGTACAAGGCGTCTCGTCCGGCACAGGCAAGCAAGACGTTCCATCGAGCCCGCTCTCGCCGTGGATATCGGGGGCGAGAGCAGTGGGGCGGCAGAAGGGATGGCTGGCGCCGGCATAGACGGGGACGTCTTCGCAGCCTATGGCTTTGAGGATGGAGAGGGTGTTGGTTGTTGTGTGGGATAAAGGGGCGTTGCCGTAGATTGTGCTGATGCCGAGGAGTTTGACGTGCGGGTGCAGGGCTGCGAGGAGGATTGCGAAGGCGTCGTCGTGGCCTGTGTCGCAGTCGAGCCAGATGGGAATTGGTTTGATCATGTTTCTATTCTATTTCTTGTTTCTGGAGTGGCGTTTGGTGTCTTTGGTTGGAGTTGTGACGGTGTTGTGTTTCTGTGTGAGTTGTAGGGACGGCGAGATCTTGACTTCGAAGATAGACCGAACGAGGGAAGATTTGTCTAGAACTCAACGTTTGTCAAAGAGAAACTGTTGCTAAAATACAAGCGTCACAAAAAGAGTGTCTGTTACCTTATCTATCGTGAGTAAACGTGTTTGCTACACCAGCCGGTCCCACAACTCTTCTAGCCTCGAGTCAATCGCGGGCCCACTCTGGGGAAAAGAGGGAGGCTCGCTGCCCAAACACACGCTTGTGAAGTGGCACAGACGCAATCAATCAATCAATCAACAAGGGACTCATGGTAGACATTATCGTCACATTTCATCGCATCGCAGAAAAGCAAAACCGCGTATATACAAGTCGCAATCACCAAAACCACAAACATCGCATCCGTCCACTGACTCCCACTCAACAAACCACAACACTCACAAAACAATCACACCTTCCAATCCCTCCATCCCTCCACAAGCCCATCACCACCCTTGCTAACAACACTCCAAACAGGCTCAAAGCGCCAAATCTCGTCCAGCGCCGGAATGACACCCGGCTTGTTCGCGTCGCTCCACATACATCCCACTTTGCCAGTCTTGCCCTTTGCTTTGTTGTCGGCCCACGTGACGTTAACGTGGAACTCCTTCTCCCAGGAGCGACTGAACAAGCGGAGCTCTGTGACACCAGCACTCTTCTTATCATCACCACGCGCCGGCTTGGAGACATCGTGGAAGATGTCATCAGTAGTATTGCCTACGTAGACGGTCGAGACTGGCGTGTCGAAGAGCAGACGGCAGTTCTTCGTTTCGCGGCCGCGGAAAGTGATCTCGGCTCCGCTTTCGGATGTCGAGATGTTGTATTGCACCCAGTCTTGGTAGTGGTTTTTAGTGTGGTTGTGCCATGTGAAAGCCTTTTGGCTGTCTGGCACGACGCTGGGCGCGAGACCGGTCCACTTGCATGTTTTGAGGCCTGCTCTTCTTGAGTCGTCTGGATCGCTGCAGTTCAGGGCTTGACCAGCAACGCTGGGTAGCTCGTCGACGATGTTCTGCACGAATCCTTCGACGCCTGTGAGCGAGACGATGTTGTGGCCCGTGTCCAGGTTCAAGTTCTGCACAAAGTAGTGCTTCAGCCTGGCTTCTCTCGAGAATGGGAAAGCCAAGAGGTTGTAGATCAGGCAGCCGACAAAGATGAAGAAGAAGAAGGTTGGCAGGTGGAAAGTGAAGCGGTGCAGGAAAGGTGCCAGCGGAAGCATTATTGAAATCGCAAGCGCAGCCATCATGAGGTAGATGGGCAGCACTGCATTGCCATCAGCCGGAGTCTGGTGCAACGCTGAAGTGATGAACAACGCGATTTGACCGACAAGAATGACGTTGATAGGTGCGAGGATCAGGAATTGCAGGATCCAAGTCCATTGAGGCAGAGCGCCGGACCAAGCTTGTTCATCTCCGTAAGCCTTAGCAAGGAAAGGATCCTCGCTCTCGTCAAGCGGACCGTTGACGTCCTGGTTCCTCCGTCCGCCAAAGCGAGCAAAAGTGTTCTGGGCTCGTCGCTGCTCTCCTCCACGCAAGAGACCGGTACGCTCGTTTGCCTCTTCGTGATCGCCCTCGCTGCTTCTGGGTCTTTCTTCGTTCTCATCCAAAAGTCTACGAGACGAGATACTAGCAGGTCTCGTCGAGCTTCGCGATCCGGCATTGGCGACATGTTCGACATACTTCTTCCTCTTCGGCAAAGCCAAGAGCTCAAGATAGCTGATGAGCAACGCCACAAAAACGCTGGCGTTGTAGACGACGACAAAGTATCCACTGGCCAACTTGAAGTTGTTCTCTCCGACAGTGGCAAACACAAGAGCAATCCAGCTGATGACATATATCCACAGGATAGTGTACATCCTGCTGAGCGCTGTAGGACGTACCTTGTCGGCCATCGTAGAAAGGAACCAAGCGATCGAGAACCAAGCCGTCAAGAGCATAGTCCAGACAGAGTACTCTGAGCTGTAGAGAATGTACGGGTTGATCTTGGCCATCAAGAATGCAAGCGCGATGGTGCAAGCTGATGCAACAGAGAACACGATCGGGAAGCGGAAGAAACCTCGAAGACCGTTGAAGTAGACGGGCTCGTCATCGTCTGAGTTGTGCAGATACCTCTTGCGAGTGAACGGGTACCATCTGTCCAGTTTGGAGATGATGACTTCGAGGATGATGAGCAATACTGGTGCCGCAACGAGCAGTGTGACCGAAAGAGCGAAGAGATCGTGCAGCCTGAGCACGGCAAAAGCACGACCAAAGACGTCAAACCATACGCCATAGCTGGCCTTGTCGGCATTGGCTCGTTGGAGACCATCATCACTTGATCCAGAGAATTCGTTGCCAGTGTATGAAGTCATGGCTTTCGACGTATCCAGCGCAGCAGAAAGCATGTGCCATAAAGAGTCGGGGCTGGTATCCCTAGCGTCGTCCTGGTTGGTGTGATATCTCGCTCTTGGAGCCATGAACGCAACATCCAGACCTCTCAGACCAAGCTCCTGTTCGAACACCGAGTAGTCCGTTCCACTCCTCACAAGACCACGCTTGAAGCCATCGCCACTGACCACAGTACCAAAAGGATACTGGCTCTTAGCATAGAACCTCGTAACCTCAGCATCCGAGCTCCTAAATAGCATCGCTCTGCCCCCAGCTCCAGCGCCCTCCAAGTTGAGGAATATGCGCGGGAACTTAGCCGTAACATGCTTCGTATAGACCTGCGCGCCATACAACCAATCTTCCTCTCCGTTATTCAACAGCGCGATAATACCCCTCTTCGGCTGGTTGCCCTTGGTAGTATAATGCGAGATCAATTGCAAAATACTCACAACCCCAATGCCATCGTCCGTAGCTCCGTAGCCCGTCGAAACGCTATCATAGTGCGCGTTGACAAGCACGCCTCCAGGCCCATCGTAAGCTTCAGTGGGATCTTCCCACCACGCGCCTTCGACATCTTCCTCACCGCGAATGTACACCACGACGTTCTCGTTCTCCGTGTACCGCACCGTCGGCGAGCTCCCGTACGTCACGTTCTCAAACCCTCCATCCCACACAACCACATCTTGAGAGTGCTTCGCAAACCCATTCTCTTTGACAATATTCTCCACTCGCTCGACAAGCCACTTTCGAACCTCGTCGTTGCGCCGGCTGTTGTACGGGTGGAAGCCGTCGGTGAGGTGCTCGAGGTCCAGCCACGCGGTGGTCAAGTTCACGCCTTCGACGGGCGAGACGTTTGTGGGAGCGGGAGGCACGACGTGGTGGACCCAGAGGAGGGAGGAGAAGAGGGCGGCGTAGACGGCGAAGCTGATTAGGGTGACTTGGGCGGGCACGAAGGCGATGGGGTTCCAGGACGATTTGCTCGGCATGTTGGGCGGGTGGCGTATGCTACGCTACAGCACGAGGGAGACGAAAAGGACAGGCGACAAAGGTCTAATTGGAAGACATTGTGAGAAGTCTAGAGGGGTTGGGTGGTTCTAGGCAGACGGACAGACGTTGGAGAGGCAGGACTCGGAGACATGGTTTGGACTGGAGCTCTCTCTCGCTGCAAGAGGGTCAGGTGCGGAGAGCTCCAGTAGCGCCGATCGTTGGTATGCGCTATTACAGATAACGAATGACGCCATTACTTATCAAGAAGGAGCTTAATTGATTTTCATGATGTGATATTTGAAGAAAGCTTGATTCTGCAATAGCGCATATCCTGACTTGTGAAGCTACCTCATGCGAACGAGCTGCTGAAAGTCGTCAACCACAAGATCGGCAGAAAGCTGGAAAATAACATTCTGTCTTGTGTTTCAGGCCTAGCATATATTGTTTCAGTGTGTTCTCTATCCACGGAACTCAATCTCGTAGGAGAAAGTCGTAATTCGTCACAAGCATCCTTCGCATCACTAGTCCAACCTTTACCGCGATATCGACATCAACATCGACAAACCACATCCACAAACCACATCGACAAATCACATCCACAAACCACACCCACAAACCACATTCACATCCGCAAACCACATCCACAAACCACAAACCACATCTCCAACCCCAACCTCACCCTCACCACCCACCACCCTTACAAGCCCTCTCCATCGTCAAGAAAGCAAAGTGACTCCCCACAACAGGCCTAGCGAAGAAATTCGGCCCCGGGAACCCACCATCTTCCTCAGTCTTATACAAGTCCGTGAAAGGACGATCAGAAGCCGTCTCGTTCAGCCAAGTAGCCACGCGCTCGAGGATCTCGGTGCGGGTCTTAGGCGAGGCGACGGCGGCGGCTTGGAATTCCCAGTCGGATTTGGTGTAGAGGTGGCGGGAGTCGAGGGGGAGCTGTTGGGTTATTAGTAAAAGTATAGTGTGGTGTGTGGATGACGAAGAGGACTTACGCCGTATTTCTGCATGGCTGTCAAGTACCACTCTGATTGAGTTTGGTAGATGTGATCGGGAATGAAGTCTTTGCCCCTTTTCTTGCCGGAGTTGTCCACGATTGGGGCTTGTTCACCAGTCAGATGAAAGTCGGACGAGCTTGTGCCGTTCTCGGTAAAGGTAGGATGGAAGCACAGGATCGCATCGGCGTACAGCGAGTACAAAGTCGTCCACGATCCATGCCAGTCGTATGCCAGCTTCGCACGTCCGCCATCGCGACTCATGCCGTACTCCTCCCACTTTTCAATGTACACGGAGGAGATGTTCTGATAGTATTCGACGTCCTTCTCTTTGCCCATGACGTTGGCGAGCTCAGACATGGCTTTGATGCCGACGATACCCTTCAGCGCGAGATTGGTCTGCAACGCGAGCCAGCCTGCGAAATCGTCCGTAGAAAGCTGGTTATGTGGCCGCAAGCTGTAATCGACGAGGTACGATGTCCACTGTGTCCACAGGGAGTACGACCTGCCGAGCCATTTCTGGGCTTGCTTCTTTGCAGTCACACCACCCCAGCGGTCATCCAGACCGACAATGCCATCACGCTTCTCGAGCCTAGCAGGCATGGCAAAGGCAGAGGCATCGTTGGCGAGTGCGCTCAAAGGCTTCTCTGAACCTTCTGTAGACCAAATGCTTGCGGCATCTTTCTCATCGGCATAATTGAGGCTGTTTACAAGAGCGAGGCCCATGATCAACATGTCGCCGCACTCTTCTACAGGCATGTACTCATCTCTGCCATCTGCGTGGCCTGTCAAGTTCGGGAAATGGGTACCCAAATCGTGCATGCTGTAGTCGTTCGGGTATTGACCGCTGAGCATGTGCTCAATGAGTGGTTCAAGAAGGTATGCGAGCCAGCGCGGGTTGGTGTACAAGAAGAATGGGAATGCAGGGAAGATTACGTCTACAGTCTGCGAATTGCCGTTGCTGCTGATTTCCTTCAAAAACAAGATTGGGTTGTCGGGTGTACCTGAAAAAGAGGTTGCACCCATAACTTGACGAGCGCTCAGAGCGACGATGTCCTTGTAGTTGTCGCTGCCACTGAGGTACGCATCATTGGCAAGCTGTGTACTGTAGTTGGCCGCAAGCTTTGCAGCATGTTTGTAATCTTCGTAGTGGAACGTGATCAAAGCCAAATCCGTTGCGAAGTAACTCTGCCAGAGAGGACGCATAAAGGTCAAGCCGCGCGATGATGCATATTGCGTGACTGGGTCTTGGATGTGAGAGATGGTGAAGAGCACGCTGTCCTCCTTCGACTGGCTGTGGGAATCACCCTTCTTGCTGCTGAGGTTGAAGTTCTTGCTGAATGCAAAGACAGGTTCCTCATCCATGATCGTACGGAAACCCTCATCAACAGTATTGTTCAACTGGCTTGTCTTGCTGAAGTGGTGGCGGAGTTGTCCAGAAACACCACTTTCATGCGAGACATCTTTTGGTCCGGTAAAGTATAGTGTTCCCCATTCAGCACGATCAGCCCACTCAGTAAAGAGCTGCTGTGTCTTTCTTTGAACCTTCCAAGACTTGAGATGCTGAGCATCCTCGAACTTGGTCTCTTCCAACGACCAGACGATCTCAGAGCCGCGGTTACCGCTCACCCATTGACCGTTGACGTCCATGTAGATGTTGACGTCAAAGTCACCTTTGACGTAGACCTTGATGTAGGCCGCAGGAATTGCCTGACGCAAGGTCGACGTCGGCGTGATTGGAGACAGGAAGCTGATGGTGAGCTCGACAGGCGCATCATCTCGAGATTTGGGAGAGGGAATGGTGTATGATAGGTTTGTAGTAGAGGCATCGTACTGGGCTCCCAGGTACACCGGGAAGCTGAGGTTGTAGTGTGAACTTTTATCATCTAGCGAATCATGCGGTCTGCCCAGCAGAGGGTATACAGTGGAAGAGTCTGGGACGGAAGCGAGGATGGAGAAGCCCATCTCCTCGCCAGTGTAGAACATGGGCCATTTTGACCAGGGATCGTCTCGGGCATTGCCCAGCCAGGTGGAAAGGTATGGGTTGCGCACGATCAGCGGAAGGACTGGCGGCGTGAGGGTAGAAGCGTAGGATGCTGTGAGCAGACTGGCTGCTACGGCAGCGATGGAGGCTAGGGATGGCATGGTGGGCGTGACGTCGAGGCAGACAACAACGGCGTCGACAAGGTTTCACGTAGGAGGGAGCGAGAGGAGGGCGAGAGTGAGCGGCGCCGGACAGTCCTCAATAGCGGGCTCATAGACGGTGCCAGAGAAGGAATGGGAGGGTGTGGTGGGAGCAGTGGAGGAGCAGTCTGGTGACGACGAGGTCTGACCTCTGGCAGCACTAGCCAGCAAGCCAGCGAGCCGTCGACGGGCTGGCGTGTGCCATGTGGAAGGGAAGGCATCACGAGGGCGTCTGGGCGTGAGTTTCTGCTTGAAGCGCATGACCCTGATGATGATGTCGTCGGGAAGTGTACCTTGCGTGCTTGTGGATACTCACGACGCACTAAGATGAAACTCCGGGGCTGACTGCGGGTCGCGTGCAACTGCTGCGGGTTAGCGAGACATCGGGAGTGGAGACGCATACGCATCACGCAGTGTCACACGTGCGAGCCTGGCGCTCGGGAGACTTTGATGCAGGGCTGCATGTAGCGGGTGGACTTCATCAAGGCAACATCCATACAACGTATCGTCATAGGGGCCGCATACCATCGAGGATATGACTACTACTCACCGTAGCCCTAGAGCACCCCGGGGTGAGATGTGGAAGCATGTCCAGGAAGGGCATATGCAAACTACCTCTTGAGGGAACAGTACCTTTGAGGGAACAGTACCTCTTGAGGGAACAGTACCTCTTGAGGGAACAGTACCTCCGCGCTCCCTGGAGCCATGCTGGTGTCTACGATGTTGTAGAAAGGATGGAATGTTTTCGAAGAACCAAAAACTAACACTACATCCAGCATCCTCCGCACTCAGTGCTAGACCTTTCGATCCAGCAACTATATGAGCCTCCCACTCCCACTCGCCTCCTCCATGCTCAGTGCTAGACCTTGCGATCCAGCAGCTATGCGAGCCTTACCCCATCTCTTCACGCTTCAACACTCTACCCGGCACGCACTCTCCTCTCATTAAATTTTTCTACCTCCACTTCCAACTTCCCTCACCCCTTCTGCCTCTACTACAAAAAGGGGGGCCCGAAAAGGTTGTATTGGCCTGGTTGACGCTCGGTGCCAGAGAGTTCATGCCAGTACTGAGAACGCGGCTGCTGTTGCGATTCATCCCGCTCGTAAGTTTGCTGCCGGGTAGGCTGGAAGAATTGGCTCGGATCTTCGTACTGTCCTGCGTTCTGGCCGTGGATTGGCTGCTGGGCGGGCTGGGAAAATTGACCAGGGTTGTAGTGCTGCCCTTCGCTCTGCCCGTAAGTATGCTGCTGAGTGGGCTGGAAGAGCCGAACATCCTCGTAGGATTGCCATCCGTTGAACTGCCAGATTTGCTCCCGAGTGGGCTGGATGATCCTTGGAGCTAGCTGGAAAGTATTCGCCGCAGCTACTGGGGCCTCTTGCGGCTGTTGCTGGACCTTTACTGTGGTGTTGACAGCAGGCCGACGTTGCTGCACGGGAGCAACAGTGGTCACAGCAGGCTGAGGTGTGCTCGCAGCAGCTGCTTGGGTCGTGGCGGCCCTTTGTTGGCGGCTCACAGCCCATGAAGTTTCCAAGGCGTCTTTCTCCTGGCCCAATGCGACCATCTCCTTCCTGAACTGCAGGTCCTTGCCAGCCCTTCGCTTGTTTGCCTTGCCTTTGCTCTTGGTCTTCTTCCTCTTTTCCCCCGGTGCCAGTGGTGTCGGCTGCCCTTTGTTAACAGAGTCGTCGATCGCGGCATCGTCGCCTTCGTCCATTTCGTTGTTGTCGGACTCCTCGGCTTCGAGCTCTTCCGTTGCTACTGCTACTTCCGGTCCCTCCTTTGACACTTCTGTGGCGAGCTCTCCAATGAGCATAGTATCGTTCTCAGCGGCCTCGATGTCGTTGTTGTTCTGTTCGACATCGACTACCTCAGCTGCTGTCTCTGTCACTGACTCTTCGTCCAAGGAAGCGCTCTCATGGGCAGTATCATCGCTGTCGCTTTCAGAAGCGGCATTGAGAAGCGCAAGCCTATGGATCATGGCCATCATCTTCTGTTGGTCTCTTCCGACACCGATCCGGGTCAACGTCGAGCTCAGTTGCATTTCTTCTTGCATGGCAACCTGGTGTCTGAGGTCATCTGTCTCAGCCCTGAGCTCCAAGTCTTCGTACTCCAAGCGGGCGATCCGAATTTCACTCTCGTGATCCAGTCGATCCCTCTGGGCCTGGCGTTTCAGCTCCTCATTCTCCTTCCACATTGAGCTGAGCTCGGATACCTTCTTGCAGAGCTCTTGCACCATCGTATCGTACACTTCATTAGATACTGGAAGCTCGCCGGGAGCGCAGATAGGTCCGTAGATGTATGTAACGAGCGGCTTGCAGATCGCCTTGAGGAGTCGGAACGGCAGAGTGGGGATTTGGATGGCGACATTGAAGAAGGTCACAGCACAGTGTAATACCGAATCCTCCAGAGCAATCTCGAGTGGCGAGGCATCTTCGCCTTGCTCTTCGAGTAAGTGCTCTCCGGCAAGTGGCAAAGTCGCATCGCCGCCTTTCTCGAGCTCGGCAACGACCAAGAACAGGCCGAGTGCTCCGACGAGTAGCAGTATCCCAACGACAGACCAGTGTTCCGAAGGGATTTCACTGGCCCACGTCAGGACCGCGACATCGAATCGGAGCTGGTAGAGCAAGACGGCGAAGCAGGAGAGGCAGAAGAACAGCAAGCTGAAGTAGAAAGGCGCATTGTAGACGTAGTCTTCGTCCTTGAGTTGGTCGATGTCGCCGTCCTCAGGATCGTTGCAGAAGAGCCAGGGGACGAGGAAGACTGAGAGGAAGATTGCGGAGCAGGTGACGGTGCAGAAGAGGAGGTCGCTGTCGAGGAAGGCGTCGACGTGGTCGGTGAGGGAGGCCATGGCCTCTGTCATCTGATGGGGGTTGTGATGGGATGTGCTCTGTTATGGTTGTTGTGACGGTGTGGCTGTGGCTGGAGAGTAGGCGGTAGCTTGGACGGCTGAGTGGTGCGGGAAGTCAAGTCGGAGTTTGTTTGGTGGTGACGCAGGCAGGCAGGCGCGCGACTGCAGGGCTTGGCGGGAAAAAAGTGAAGTGAGGTTGGCATTGTTCACTTTGTTTGGCTGGACTTCGCCGATCGAGGTACGGTATGGTTGGTATGCTGGCGTCTCAGCGGCCAAGTGTGTCAGACCATGAATATGCACTCACAGGTATGTGCATGATCCACGCTAAGATACTTGCGTGTATTAACGTGAACCACATCCGTGTACAAAAGAGCAAAATGCTACGCTAATCGATTATCATGAAGGGCGTTAGGCCAATCGTCGACGAAGCCCTTCCAAGCACTCACAGGACGTCTCATTTGCGGCATGTGTATACCAGATGCTCCAGACGATGAGCTTGGTATCATCACTACTGAGAACGAGCGACCTACTCCAAAGGAGCTGGCATCCTTCTATCGCGACAGAAACCACTCTCGAAGATAGCAGAACCGAAGACCAATGAGCAAATTGCCGACATTCTCAGGCACTCCGGCATATTCGCGCACCTACTTACGGATCGTTTTGCATTAAGCATGATTGTTACCATCGAGAGACCTTGAGGTACTTGCGTTGGCTCTGTTTTCCGAAAGAATCTACCTCTACTTCTCCTCCGAGCAGTTGTGATGCATACCGCTGAGGGTGTCCCAGCGAAGTATCCGCTTTAAACAATCTTCGGGCCTCTATCTTAGACTCTGGCTGAGCTACATGAATAACACGCCGCTGAGAAGATCATGACCTTTCGCTCTTGTCCTGCGACGTTGGAGGTGACACCTCAAACACTTGCACGACAAAAGTAGAGGCAGACCATCGACAGAAGAGCAGGCTTTCTGGAATACCCGAATTGGTATGTGTGGGTGGTACAAGGTAAAGAAGACAGAACATCTTCGATGGAGAGACGCGCGCTAATATTACATCAACAATATCAACAATCCTCTCCACTCAGCGTGACAATTCAGTCAAGTGCCCACACGAGCTTCCCACTCCATCATCCAACTCCACACTGAGGGCGACACTTAAGTCAGGCACCTACATGAGTCTCCCACTGTCGTTCGCATTCGTCTGACCATCCTGATCCTCCTCCATACTTAGGGCGACACTTAAGTCAGCGCCTACACCAGCATTCCACCCCCGTCCACCTTCTGCACACTGCACACCCAGGGCGACACTCAAGTCAGCGCCTACTTGTGTGTCTCATTCCTCCCATTGCTAGCATCCTGCCCGACATCCACCCATCTTCACTGTATACCTCCACCTCCCATTCCCATTCCACTTCCCTCACCACCTCTGCCGCTCCCGAACCACGGCGGCTTTGAAACGCTGAAAAAGGCCCTTCTTGTCCGGCACCGGGGGATTAGCGCCTGAATCGAGGGCGCCGCGGGTGGTTCGGTCCTCTCGGTATGCGAGTTCGCGGCTGAGGAGGTTGGAAAGGTGGATCAGGTTCGCTCTCCCATCTCGATCCGCTCAGCCTGTAGGTCTGCTGTTGAGGAGGTTCAAAGGGTTGACCGTGCTCGTGCTGCGATCCGCTCAATCCCTGAACGCGCGGCTGAGGAAGCCGGATGGTTATTGTAGCAGGCTGGGGACTGTCCGCAGCTGCTGGCTGTGTAGGTTGAAGCGACTGAGCAGGTGTTTGTTGTTGAGGGAGCTGGATGACTTCAGCAGAGTGAGATGCTCGGTGCTGTGGAAGGTTCTGTCCGTGAACTTGTTGCTGAGGAGGCTGGGCAGGTCCTGCGATACGTAGCGCCTGAGGTCTGCTCACTGCGGCTGTGTCAAGCTGCTGTACAGTAGGCTCCGTAGACCCTAGAGTCTGCTGAGGCATTAGCCGTAGTGCCTCTCGAGCCGTATCGGGCTGCACATGTAAATCCCTCACTGTATTCCTGGCGCCTCTACCCCTACCCCCCCGTTTCCTCGTCGACTGCTCACTCGCTCCAGTCGATTTTCCAACGTTGTCGGAGTTGTTGTACTGGACTCGATCCGAGGCATCGTTTTCGGCAGCCCCCGGTTCTTCGTCGTCATCAAACTCCTCAGCGTCCTGGCCGCCTTCTTCATCGGGTTCTTCGGCTCCTGGCTCGTCGATAGCGAGTTTTACATCGAGGGCAGTATCGAGACCAATGCTCTGTGGTTCGTCTTTACGCTCCATGAGCTCTCTTGACGTGCGCTCGGTCATGCGGGCTCTTTGGGATTCGACTGCGCTGTGAATTGCCGACAATGTCAACTGGGTAATGTCACGTTGCCCCTCGAGCATCGACTCCTCGCCCTCGAGAGCCTCGCCATCTTCGCATCTGTCAGTCAACGAATCCTCGAGCTGCTGGATCTTGCTCTTCAAGACTTTCCCATGGTCATGGCAAGCCTTCAGGTCTTCGTCTGCTTTGCGAGCGGCCTCTTCGTACTGGCGCTGTTGGGCTGCGAAAGCGTCGTCTCTCGCTTCGAGCGCGACCTCGTGCTCCTCTTCAAGGCCGTCGAAGGTCACTTGCAGAGCTTGAATGTATGATTCCGCTTGCCTGAGATTGTCTTCGACGATCGTATAGCTTTCCAGAATATACGCCTCTTGCAATTTCAGATACTCATGCCATGTTTTCCTTTCCAGAAGGTACATGACGTTGTTGACTTCTTGGATTTCGACACTTGCCGCCTCCAGCTCGAATTGCAGCCTTCTGATCGTCAACGACTTGAGCTCCAGGTCACTCTGCAGTGTCTCGAGCTCGGCTTGCACTTGCGCCATTGTCTCGTTATGGTGGGCAGTCCTCTCTGTAGCTTCTCTCACGCAGACCTCCAGCGTTTCAATCCGTGCGTCTTTCGAGTGGATTGCATCATTGTGCTCTTTATTTTTCGCACCGAGCGCCACCTGATGCTTCTGCTGCTCGCTCGTTATCTTCTTGTCCTTTAACTCCATCGTGAGTTTCGAAGAATCCTGGCATTCCTTGAGCTTCTTTTGCAATTCCGAGGTGAATGACTGGGCCTTGTCGAGTTGATCTTGCAAGAGTTTCTGCTTCGACTGGTGCTCTTGCTGAAACTTCTTTGTTTGGTTAGCCGCAGCCTGGTGGGTTTTCTCCATGGCCTTTTCGTGTGCGATCCCGGCTACCCTCTTTTCCTCATTTAGTCTCTGCACGTCTGACTGACTTATCCTGAGCTGCGCTTGGAGGCTGGTTAGGTCTGAACTGTGCTTCTTCCCAAGCTTGTCGATGCGTTCTGTAGCATCGTGGAGCTGGCGCTCGAGCTTTTTGTTGGCTTCAACCATTGGCTTAGGGTTGACCTCATGCTGCTGCTTTGCAGATTTAATGGTCTTGATCTCCTGCTCGAATTCGGTGCATCTCTTCTTAGTGGCAGAGTTGCCGTCACTGAGCGCCTTGTACTTGACATCCTGGTTTCTGATCATCTCGTTCGCAGTTGTAAGCTCTTTTTGCTTAGCACTGGCATGATTGGCTGTCTTGTTGAGCTTCTCTTTAACCTCCGACAATTCGGTTCGAGTTTTGTCGAGCTTGGACTGCAGTTCTTGTCCTTCCGCCTCGGCAGTCTCGAGTTTGATCTTTGAATCATGCTCGTTTGACTCGGCTGTCTCCAACTCGTTTTGCAGAGCCTCTAGGTCTGACTTGCGCTCTTCAGCCTCATGTTCGAGCTTCTCGATGCGCTCGTCGGCGAGCTCCAAGCGTCTCTTTTGCCGCTGCTGCTCTTCAGTGTTGACAGGATTGTCCTTCTCGCGAAGTGCCTGCTCGGCCGTTTCAGCTCGCTGCGTCAGGGCCTCAATCTCCTGCCTTTGGGCCCCAATATCCTGTTTCTGGGTCTCAATGTTCTCCGCTTGGCGCTTGATCCAGATGTCCGATTGCTCTGCGGCATCCGAGGCTTTTTCGGCATCATTTTGTCTTGCTTTTTGCTCGGCGGTGAGACTTATCTTCAGATTAGTGTTGTCGCTGTGGAGAGTAGTTCTCTCGCTCTGGAGAGTAGTGATGGTCTTAGCAGAAGTCATGGCATCGTTGTGAGCCTCTTCTTTCAAGCTGCTGTTCTGATGTTCGAGGTCCCTGATCTTGTCCTCCGCTCCGCGATACTGCAGATTACTTTTGGTCAGGGCTGACTGCAAGTGCGCTTTCTGTCGATACGGCGATGGAATAAAGTGAGTAGCCGCGATGACCAGGCAAAAGAGCACAAAGCAAGCGATGATCTTGTCATTGCCATCTAGAATCCAGCGAATGATGTACTCGCAGAACTCCTCCGCTCTGTAGTCGGAGCGAGAGTAGCCCCAGGGCTGGCTCCATTCAGGGGTACCGAGCACAAGGACCAGGAGGTTGGCGAGGGTTTCCAAGCCGAAAGCGATTGGCGCCAACGAGAGGTCGAGGGGTGACGTGAAGTCGAGAGCCATGGTTGCTCTCGCAGGTGTGTGTTGTGCGCACTTGTGGCGGGAATAAGTTGTAGATGCGCAGGCGCGGTCGAATTGGTGTGTGGTCGAGTTCAATGACTTTGGGAGAAGTGTTGCAAACGAAATAATTTGTGAGTGTCGCAAAGCTTGTGCCTGTCGTGCAAGGGTGGCTCAGGCAGAAGCGGAGCTTGGCGGGGGCCAGTGAAGTGAAGTTGAAGGTGTTTGCTTTGTGCGGCATAGCAAAAGTTAATTTTGCAAACAACGAAGGACAATCGGAGACAAAGGGAGGTCTGAGAGAGTGATTGTGTGTCCGAGCCGCTATTGTTCGTTCTGCAGACAACGTTATCTCGATGGTAGGCATTCTTGACCTTGAACCTGCGATCAATGGTAGGTGTGTGATGGTTCTTAAAACACTCACAAAATGTTAACGTCATCTCAGTGGAAGGCTCTTCGTGTCATCAGGCCATGACCATAGACAAAGGCAAACCCCCCATAGAGATACCGGTACTATTTCAGTGGCATTTTGCTGTCGTTGCGGGACTAGCAATGTTGATGGAACGTTATATAGCGCTGAAACATCGGAGCCATCTCACTGGATTCGATCTTCAATTCCGTGGCAAGCATTATCGGCATCTGCGCAGACACCACCGAAATTACGCTGTCCTCTCAATGGGATTCGTCTTTGGTCGTGAAGCGAGCATTCCAGATATGGGAGTGGTGATTCTTGAGACATCAGTATCGTCTTACTGGGGTTCTTCTTTGATCGTGAGATTGGAACTACCGTTAAGTGCGTGGCAACCTTTGAGAGAACGTTAACCCCTCACCGGGGTCCATCTGTGATTACGAGGATATAATTGTCGGTATGTGCATGGCGGCCGCTGCGATACTAGCCCATACTCTGGCGCATCTGATGGGATGACCTAGCAAATTGTCAGCACGGGATCGTTAGTAAGTGCGCATGTTTGCAAAGATACTGACCATCACTTAACGGCTTCCAGAGGGGCCATGCTCGTAATTATGTAAGTAGCGATGCCGGTATGCGCGTGGCGATGCTAAGGCACTCGTAGTTACTCCAAAGCTGCCTCACTGGCCAGCCGTGTTAGTTGTTGGTGTAGAGCTATCGACAGATGTGCAATGATCACAAAGGTGGTGGCTACCACCTGGAGGCATCTCGATGGGCATTGTCCATGAACGCAAGGCAAACACCATCGACGTATGCGCCGCATTTGCTGAGACACTTCAGTGCGTCTCGTTGGATGGCACCCCTAATCGTGGATATGCAGTTGCTCGTATCTGTATAGGAATCACCTACATGTAAGAATATTGTGCAAGTTATCTTGCGAATGACACACTTCACCCTGCTTCGAGATTGTACTTCTTCGTTTGATGACTGACCTGTGGCGCCTACTTGATCGAACTCCGTGTGCGCAACGCTTCTGATCCTCCCTGTGAATGTCCCCTTCTTTGCTGACCGTCCAATACCCAATCCGAGCAAAAGATTGCTCTGAGGAACGTACCTCTCCCTCCCACTCACATTGGATGGCATCGTGATGTTTGACAAATCAGCCTTAAATTAATTGTCTTGAGGGATCGATGTAGATATGCCGTCGCCTGCCGCAGGCGAAAGCAACGTCTATCGCAGCGCTAGATGGGTGATGGTCAAGCGGAACACTCGCTTGCCCTGTTGCTCAACGTCAAGCGCTTGCTCTGGAATCGCTGGCAGCATCGACAGCCTGTGCATCGGTCGGGGCGTCAATCAAGAGCTGCGCTTGGGTTATCAAGGACCACAGCCTGTCGATATCTTCCTGCGCCTCCGCAGTCTGCTGGTTCAGTGATTGCAATCCCGCCTCGTATCTTTCCTGGGTCGCGATGCGCTCTTGCAGGTCTGCAATTGTCGCTTGCCGCCTCGCAAGTCGCTCTTCAGCCTCTGCGACGCGACGCTCATGTTCCCCCGTCGCATTCTCACGGAGACGTCTGCCCCAGTCAGCAGCTCGCGCTTGGTTCCTCCACAGTCTGCCTCTTTGCTCCCGCAATTCTATAGTTCGTCGCTATCCTGTATCCTCTCAAGCTTTTCGTTCGCCCTCGCAATGGTCTCCCTTGCCCGCTCTAGGTCTCTCCCCGCCGCTTTCTGCTCTACGAATGATCTAATGCGAGCGTGAGCAGCGTCGTCGTTGCCGCCACCAAGTCTCCTAAGAATTTCGAAATCCTCGTCCGTCCATCCATGCTCTGCTTTCAGGTGATGCTCGATGGCGAGAGTTTCCGCTCTAATTCTCGCGGTGTGCTCCTCCATCCTTTGAATCCTTTGACGCCGGGACGGGAAGAACCACGACCACACGCGCGGAGTGAAGAAGACGATAGCCGGTACCAAGACGGAAAAGACGCAGCAGGCGACAACTTTCGCGCTATCACTTCAGATCCAGTGAAGAAAATACCAGCAGTAGGCCTCTGCATCATCTTCGTACCCATAGCCAGTGCCATAGAAGATGTCGGGAAAATCGCTCTGCGAGGCGCCAGTGACAATTGCAAGAACTTCGCCTAAGAAACTGAGGAGGCAAGCAGCAACGTATATGGGCGAGTAGAAGCCGAGGACCAACAAGATGTGGCTCGCTAAACAGCAGCAGAAGAAAGTCGAGATGAAGATGACCGGTCTGATGTTTAGACACTTGCTGAGGGACCTGTCGGTGACGATGAATGTCACCTGCGCGGTGAAGAGGAGGAGCAAGATACGATCCATAGTTTCTGCGGTCGCCATTGCGAGGACTTGTTGCAAAATTGCGCGATCGGTGCGACAATATGGTCGGTGGGCGTGGTCGGCGTAGGTGTGCGGTAGTCGTGTGCTTAAACCATATAGATGTGCGTATGCCTGATGATTGTTTTGACAAGAGCGCAACAGTAGCTCCGTGATATGACCGCAGTGTCGTTCTCGAAGCAGAAAATTGTGCGCAAGAAGGATTTGCTCCTGCGTGTCCTTGATGGCCGTTCCGCAGATAGCGCAAGTGTGGTTCTCGAGAAAAAGAATTGCGATGGCGTTTGGAGGCAGTAAATGGCGCACAAGAAAGGTGTTAATGATTGCCGCGCGCTCAAACGAAGCGAACATGGCATGACGTCCACGTGACTGTGAAGCGGAAGTGAATTGTGCAGATTCCCGAATCCCTAGAAGCTTCATGTGACCCTCAAAGTCGCAGCAACTAGACTGACGTGAAGGGTAGGTGAGAACATGTCTACTGTAACAGTGCAACGGTTGAAACAAAATGAGCTAGGAAAAAGGGCTTAGGGTATCAAAAACTGCTTACGCCGATGCAGTTCTTCTCGTCGCTGTCGTTAGCCATACTCATACACGCAAGCAATTCCACCAAAAATTGAGACTGCCCGCCATAATGACCAAACGAACTTACATACAATCTCAGCGCACCGCGCCCGCACCGGTAGCACTGCCGACTCTCCCCACTAGCCCGTTGGTACTGACACCCAACTTCAGCTTCTTCCTGCAATCAGGGCAATACCACTTGGTACGCCTGGGTGGCAAATCCTCCAGACCCACGCAAGAGAGATGGAACCACTCCTTTTCACAGTTCTCCTCATTGTCGCATGCAATCATCGTGCCCCAACTGACATCGCCGCAAGTACAATACCTCGGCTCCGTTGGATCAACGGGTTCTTGCTCTTCCTCGAGGGCGGGCTCCAGTGGCGGAGCGCTGGCGGTGGTCGGAGTATGCGGCTTCGAAGAAGCTGCTTTCTTCTTAGGGGCAGACTTGCGACTGGAGACTCCGACTTTCGCGCTTTCATGGTCGCCATTTGTGATCACACCAGGAGCTGGGCGCTTGCTGCGTCGGGTCGGCGCTTTGGGTGCCGCCCCACGAGGCGAGCCGATGTTCTCGCCATCACCAACGGGTATCTCGCCGTTGCTACCTCGACGCAGGCTGATTCGACGGTTGGGAGGCTCCTCACTCACTGCCTTGCTAGCCTTGAGTACAAGGGTTGGTCGCTTTGAGAGTGGCGGCGTTGCTGCGCGGCGGGCTGCAGAGGGATTGGATGATGCACTTGGTCCTGCCGGAGCAAGAGGGACTTTCGAAGCAGTGCCGGCGGCAGGCGCTGGCGGAAGTGCGATTTTGAGCTTCTTTGGTGGAGGTGCAGCCTTCGTCAACGGGTCGGGGCTTGCAACAGGAGCGTTCACAGAGGGACCGGCGGGTGTCTCATCGCGTTTACGTTTCTTTCCATCCGCGGCCGCCTTTGAATCAGTTGGAGGTGCGTCGGTACCTTGCTCGCGTGCTAGCTGAGCAGCGGCCTCTTTCTGTTCTTCGAGCATGCGTGCACGTTTGAGTTTCTTCGCCTCGTTCAAGCGCATGCCGCGGTTGATAAGCTCGGCATCAGCATCCTCGTCTTGATCAGTATAGGTCGTATTGCCTAGCATCGCGGTAATTGTAGCCTGTTCGTCACCCGAAATTTCAACCTTTGTCGGGTCTGTGTCGCCTGGGTCATCGACAAATGGTGGTCCGCCAGTCTCTGCTGCGGCTTTTGCTGCTTCGCGGCCGTTGACGCCACGACCGAGATTTTTGAGCTCGCGTCTAACCATAGTAGACGAAGGTATCCAGATGGCGTTCTTCTTCATGCGCTTGCGGAGTTTTGCCATTTCCCATTCCGTCAGTCTCATCCAAGGCATCCACATGCTTCCTTTGACTGCAGTATCTGGTGGAGGCTTGAGTGCGAGCAGGGCGTTTGATGTGCTGATACCTGCTAGTGAGGAATGTGCATTTGTGCCTGGCTGTCCAGGAGGCCGCGGGGCCCTCTTGGGTGTCAACGGACTCTTGCTGGTCTTCTCCTTGTCCGATTTGGGCGGCTTGGGTGTCCGTGAGCGAGGGCGAGGGGTTGTGGGTTTCAGTGTGCGGACAGGAGGCTCCTCAACTGGAGGCGAGACGCGCGGCGAAGTCCAGTCGCTCATGGTCTCAATGGGTGCGTTAGGGTCAGGTGGAGGAAGGACTTCCCCAGGTACCATGACTTTTCTCCCACGAAGTTTGCTCGCAGCTTTATCAGTCAGAAGTCGCTTGTTTGTCTTATCGGCGACCTTGATCTCGTCAGGCCGAACGCCCAGTCTGCTTTCCCGCTTGAGGTTTGGCGAGGTGAGCGCTCGTTGTTCGTCGGCAGCCGGTGTGGGATCTCTGGAAGGTGGCATAGGCTGTGCCTTGAGCTTCTCCACCACAATGTCAAGCCTGCTTGCCTCTCTCTTGGCCATCTCCTCCAATCTGACAGCTTCTTCGACGCGCATGCGACATGCTCTCTCTGCGTCCTCCAGCGCATAGCTGATATTCTTCCTCAGTTCCACCGGGTCAGGTCTTGCATTTCCAGATAATTTTGGCAGTAATGCGTATGATGTCGTGTCTCTGTGTATGCCGGCGATCTTCTCCTCAGCTTTGTCGGTCTGTTGCTTGATGAGAGCCAGGGCGCGTGTCACGTGGGAAGGGAAGTGCTCGGTGTATGTGAGGTAGTCGGATAGTGTGGCCTGGATATCCGGGTCGGTGGGCGGTTGACGGCTCAAGGAGCGATACTCCTCGGCGATTGTCGCGGATCCCATGGTGATATAGGTTGTAGGTGGATGGTTGCTTGCTTGCTAATACGCGAGTTTACCACGTATTCAGTCGAGGTCGAGCTGTGTGGCAGAGGTGTCCTGCGCGTGCACCATGGGCTGTAGACGCATCACGTGGCTTTGGTGGTTTGTGCTGCAGTGGTGCGCAGTGTGCTTCTCGCAGTGTGAACAGCTGAAGTGGTGAAGGTGGTGTATTGGTTACACGCGTTGTCGCAAGCCGCTCGAATAGGGAAGGCGCCCTTCGCATGTGATTGCGGAGGCACAGCAGGAACGAACCTTGATAGTGAGCCTGAGGCAGCAACAATGTGGAATGCCTCAATCCTCTTTTACACTGTCGTTCTTCAACAACATCACTTGACAGGCACGAGAAGGCTTGTAGCCTGTCAACCTAGCACCGGGCATCTTTATGGTTGTACCGATGCGATAGCACATTGTTCACTCCAAAATGCATCGATTACCTCGTACGATGATCGCCAGGCTACTGCAAGCTACGCGGCAGAGTGCTTGGCTCAGCCTCGCAATCGTGAGCGGTGCCTGGTTAGGGCAAGTGGTGAATACCTGCAGCTTTGGAAGATAAGGTGAGTCTTCATCAGTAATGTATTCTCTTCTTACCTACACTTGACGCAAACTTGTCTCTCTTCCATCGCCTCCAATAGCTTAACATGACGAAGCACTACGAGCAGGTAGACAACCGGCAATCGCCACCTCGGACTACGTGGTTCAATACAACCAAAGCGGCTGTTGTGATTATTTGCGGTCTTGTCGGCTTGCTTTGGAAATATGGACCGCAATCGCTTGATATTGAAATCCGCTGGACATTCCCAGAAACAAGCGAAGAACTCACAGCAAACGCAAGCGACTTCAGTTGGCTCACGGCTCCAACTTACAAGTATCTCAAGTATGCTCCATGCTATTCTAGCTGGGGAGAGTTACAGTGTGCACGGCTCGAGCTTCCCCTAGATTACTGGAACGAGACTACCAACGAGACTCTGTCATTGGCGGTGATCAGGAGACCTGCGGTAGTGCCCATCACAGACCCGAGGTATGCTGGCCCATTGATTGTCAACCCGGGTGGACCTGGCGGCAGTGGCATCGAATATGTTGTCGGCGCAGGAGAAAGGATTCGCCACAGCGTCGACTCGCTATCTCTCGATGATCCCAACGGCAAGTTCTTCGACATCATGTCCTTTGACCCAAGAGGTGTGGGCTTCACATCGCCGAACGTGAATTGCTTTGCAGACTCTGGCTTGGGTAAAGGATGGGCCTTACGAGTGATGGAAGAGGGAGTTCTGGGAGCATCGGATGCCACTTTCGGCAGACTCTGGTCCATGGCAATCGCAAGAGCGAGATCTTGCTCGCTTCCATCGGACGATAAGAAGGATATCAAACCATACGTCACCACCGCTCACGTGGCTAGAGACATGGTGGAACTAATCGAGCATCATGGTCGGTGGCGTGAGACTGAAGCAAAGCGAATCATATCTTCGCAAGTCCCCGGCTGCCATAGAGGTTTGAAGCAGCCCAGTAGACCTGCATCCGACTCACAGCTACCGGATGCACTCAGATACAAACCTGGCCAGGAGAAAATCTACTACAGCGGCGGCTCCTATGGCACTTACCTCGGGCTTGTTTTCGCCGCAATGTTCCCAGACCGGATCCATCGAATGCGAGTCGATGGTCTCGTAGACGCACACGATTATCGCAAAGCCTTGTGGGCTGACAACTTGCGAGATACCGAGAAGGAGGTGCAACAGTTCTACTATCACTGTGCTCGAGCTGGCTATCCCACTTGCGCTCTTGCAAACGCTACCGGCGAAACTACAGTTGCAGGAGTTGAGGCACGAGTGCAGAACATCACCAACAGCCTTGTACACAACCCACTGCCGGTCATTGGCCCCAATCCTGAAGTGATCACGTATTCTGACGCCAAACATCTCATTTTCGCGGGACTGTACAGCCCGATTCGTTCATTCCCCCAGATCGCCAACCTACTTGCAGGCGTCGAGCAAGGCAACGGCACTTTGTTCGCTGACCTCCTTGAACCATATCACAGACTCACATGTTCAAAAGACGATGGTCCAGGCTTTTCAATCGTTGGTGTCCTCGCGCCCGACGCAACAATGGCCATAGCCTGCGCCGATGGTGATGACCAAAGCTCCACGACGAAGTCACAATTCATCGAACACTGGCATGATCTCGCTAAACGCTCGCCGTCAATTGGACCTATGTGGGCCATGTTCCGCATGTACTGTATTCACTACAAGACTCGCCCAGTTCATCGCTTCACCGCACCTTTCCAGGCGAATACCTCACACCCAATTTTGATGATCGCCAATACATACGATCCTGTCACGCCTCTCAAAAATGCTTTCAAGATGAGCAAAGGATACCCCGGCTCTGTGGTTCTAACCCAAAACTCGACAGGGCATACCTCAGGCAGTGTGTACTCTTCTTGCACGGTCGGCTATATTAGAAGGTACTTCCACACTGGAGAGTTGCCCGATAAGGGCACTGTGTGTGAGCCGGATGAGTTGCCGTTCGGGAATGGGAGCAAGGCAGAGGCTGATGGAGAAGTCACCGAAGATTTCAAGAAGATATATCAAGACGGGCATGCAGCTTTGCTGAAGAGTATGCGAGGCTGGCCTGGTTTGATGACGGAGGGTAAACTCACGATTTAACGTACAACGATGCTTCCTGTTAGGTACCAATCGAAATCAATTTCATTCGCGGAGTCTCCTTCCCGTGAGTTTCCATAGAATTTAGCGTGTTACCGGGCTTTGTGCCGTCAAGCGTGAACAGGATATGAAACCAGGCTGTGCACCAGTTGGATCAGGCCATCAAACTTCACGTACTCGCGACCGGCGAAACAGTGCAGCAACCGCATCTCCACCAGGCAGCAAGAAGATGAACCTCAGCCTCGGCCCTGCCGAGTACCGTAGATAGTGGTGGCTGAAGCTACGAATGCCGCGCTCACATTGGCCGAATCGTATCAATCCCTCGACCACACTATGCCGAATTAGGTGCCATTCAGCGCATGCGCATATGCACAAGCAGCACAGCCCTACGCGAGATTCGAGTGCTAGCGACATCATAAAGAGGGCCGTTGAACGACGTATGATCGATTGTTTTGATACAAATTGTACAGATAAAACCTCTTGCGACGTCTCGGTTCCTTTCCCACAACAAAATAGACATCTCTCAACACTCAAACGATGGGCAACGAAGAATCCAAACCCCAGACTCTCCATCGCCGTATCTCCAAAGCCCTCCCGCCCATAGCGCCCCAATATGGCGTCAACGAAAACAGCGACTGGGTAGACAAAGGCACCAAAGCGTTCGCCAGCGATGGCGACCGCGACCAGTTTATCTGTCAGTTTCTACCTTTACTGCCATACAGGATCCATTGACTAACCCATCAATACTCAAGACGGCCTAATCTCCCTCATAACCTCCAACGGCACCCTCAACCTCGACGCCCACGACATCAAACTCTTCTTCACGCGCCGCCACTGCCCCCTCCCTCCAACGCCAACGACCCCGCCAGCTTCTTCGTCAAAACCAGGTTGGCGCCAGCTCATGCCCAGCTCGCCCTCAGAACCCGAGGACGGAACACGTGTGCTCGCGACCCTCGTTGCTATCGATGAAGCAGGCGTGATTAGAGTTAAGATCGCTTCGGAGACGGATGGCAGGGATGTTGCGGAGGCTTTCAGGGCGTTTAAGGTACGTGAATTAAGGGTACAACCCAATCTCACCCATGTAATGTCTGAGACACTTTGCTGACTTGAGGCCTTCGCTCTACAGAAAGATGTGGAGATTAAGCTTGAGAAGCTTTTGAGTGAGGTGCCGAGTGGGCCTGTAGTTAGTGCAGGCGGAGGTGGGCAGGGGAGAGAGAATGAGAGGCAGATGCAGAGGGTCAGAGCGGCGCCAGGTGGGAATGGGATTGGGCAGGAGCTTATCGACGCGCCGCCTGCGTATGGGGATGTAAAGAGTGTGAAGAAGGGATGAGAGCAGGCAATGTTATGGTTTATGATACAGAGCAAGAAGAAGACTTTTGTGGGTTTCGCAGGC
This sequence comes from Epicoccum sp. F181, assembly GCA_037042865.1. Classification (NCBI taxonomy): domain Eukaryota; kingdom Fungi; phylum Ascomycota; class Dothideomycetes; order Pleosporales; family Didymellaceae; genus Epicoccum; species Epicoccum sp. F181. Next base: position 133,870 of record JAJSLS010000030.1, on the reverse strand, counting down.
GTGGGAGGATTTGTCATTATTTGTACTTCGTGATTTCGTCGAAAATTGGAGCGAAACATTGTTAAAGTATCGTAGCATGAGAGTATCACTACTCTATAAACACCGATCGATAATCTACATCCTCACGTAACGCGGCTTGGGCTTGCCGTATCCACCAGGGGAGCCAGCAAGGTTGAGTGCGCCGCTGAGAGGCAGCTTGCGGCTGGAGCTACCAACGTAGGCAGTCTTGGGGTAGTCGGAAATGACCCTGAGAGATGTTAGTAAAGTGTTACGGTAAAGTCACAAGAATAAAGAGCATCTTACCAGTCCTGGGCGACGGTGTCCCAGTTGCTGAGGTCCTTCCTGGTGAGGTCGAACGAGAAGGTCTCGGTCGCACCAACTTCGACAGTCTGGCGCTCGAAATTCCTGAGAACGCGGACAGCGTCGTTGGGTCCACCAAGGCTGACGTAAAGCTGGGCAACTTCGTCACCGGCAACCTTGCCATCGTTGGTGACGTCCACAGTGACAGTGAAGAGAACCTCGTAGAGGCCTGCGTTGCCTCCAAGGCTGTTGTCAGAGCCGGCAGGGAGACGAGGTTGAGGGGTGCTGTCAGAGCTGCCGGCGGGCCAAGTGTAGTTAAGACCATATTGGGGGTCCTGGGTGGCGGTCCTCAGGTCGGTGCTGTTCAAGCAAGGGTAGATGTAAGCAAAGACGAACTCGAAGCCCTGGGGGCAGAGGTAGTCAGCTGTCCTGTTGCTGATAGTGCCGTAGGTAGACGCGGCAGGGGTCTCGCCAGTGGTCGGCTCGTAGGCAGGTGCGTCCTTAGCAGTGATCTGCAAGTTGCTGTAAGAGAATGTGGTGTACGAGAGACCGTAGCCGAACTCGTAGATGGGAGTCTCGTTGAACTTGTCGAAGTAACGGTAGTCGATAAAGATACCCTCGACAAAGTTGTCCTGAGGAGCACCTCCACCATTGTTCGGCTCGTAGATCACATCGGACGGGCCGTAAGAGCGGCGAGTCTCACCCCAGGTGAAGGGAGTCTTTCCACCAGGGTTGACCTTGCCGAAGAGGATGTCCGTGATCGCATTGCCAGACTCTTGACCAGGGATACCAGCCCAGATGATAGCGGTGACGTTCTCATGCTCGTACCAGGGCTCGACCAAAACAGCACCGACGGTGTGCATGACGACAATGGTGTTGTTGCACTCGGAAGCGACAGTGTTGATGAGCTCATCACCGGCATCCCAAAGGGTGAGGTTGTTGCGGTCTCCCTCGTTGCCATCAAAGATGATGTATCCCTCGCCAGCATCGGCGTTCGCGAATACAATACATGCACCACCGACTTGGAGAGTACGGTGAGCAAGAGCAGTCTGCTGAGCGTAGGCGTAGTTGTCAATGACACTCTCGAAAGTGCCACCGTTGTTGAGAACCTCAGCCTTGATGGACTCGAGGGGGGTGACGAGGTAAGGGAAGTCGGCTGTAAAGTGATTAGCGTGAGTAGCTTGACCATTGAGAGGAGGTTAACAGAGACTTACCAGTGCCACTTCCCCAGCCCATGGCCAAAGTACCGTAGTTGCAGCCACGATCAGCGCAACCGTTGGGTCCATACGGGTTCTCGCCAGCGTCTTGACCAAAGACAGAAGTAAGCTTCTCCTTGCCCGAGAGCGGCAGAGCGCCGTTGTTCTTGAGCAGGACAGTTCCAGCAGCAGCAACCTTGCGAATAGCTTCGGCGTGGTCGTCGCGGACGTCAACGTGGTCGTTGATTTGAGTGTAGTCTTCTCCAGCGTATGCGTGGCGGAAACCGAGGGTGTCCTTTGACCAAGAGGAGAAGTTGGGGCCGTCTTCAAGCTGGTTGGAGTCACGGCCGACGTAGTACCAGGCGGCAACGATGCGGACTGCCATGTCATCGAGACGGTACTGAGGAACGGTGCCGTTGAGCACGGCAGCGGTAAGGTTGGGACCCTATCTCTGTGTCAGCTAAAAGCATTACTCTCTTGAAGCTCGATTGTCTTACCCAGTATGATGTAGCACTGTCGAAGCCAACGTCACCAGGCATGGTCATGTCGAGACCAGCGAGAGCGGTAGCTACACCGGCGTGCTGCGCAGACCAGTCACTCACGATGAAGCCCTGGAAACCAAGCTCATTCTTGAGGATGTAGTTTTGGAGGTAAGAGTTCTGGCAAGCATAGCTGTTGTTGACCTGGTTGTAGGAGCACATGATCGAGCCAGTGCCTGCGCGGACGGCCTCGGCAAACGGCCAGACGTAAAGCTCGTGCTGGAAGGTGTTAGTGGAGACCCTCAAATTAAATGGTTGTCTCGACGTACCAGAGTAACATCATCAAGGTTCGACGAGATCGCCTCGCTGACGTTCGGTCCGCCTTGACGGAAGTGTTCTTGCTCGTTGGCAATGTAGTGCTTGGTGCAAGCAATGACACCAGCATCTTGGATACCCTTCACAGTGTGGTGAACACCAATTGCTGAGAGGACGGGGTCGGGCGAAAAGCCTTCCCAGTTGCGACCACCAGCAGGGTGTCTACCAATGGGTCCAATGGCAGGACCAAGCTGGACATCGATGCCCTTGTCGCGGTGCTCAGAGCCCATATCGTGACCGCGAAGATAGAAGAGGTCACGATCCCATGTCGCGGCGACTGTCACGCCAGCAGGGAAAGCGGAAACGTAGTCGGCGAATCGGACACCTAGAGGTGAGTCCTGCAGACAGAGCGCTTCGAATCCGAGTCTGGGAATGGCACCGGTGTTGCCAACGCACTTCTCACCCTCCCAACCAACACCAGTGGTCAAGTTGACTTTCTCGAGAAGAGTGAGCTGGGAGACAAACTCTCTGGCTTGAGCGTAGGCATCTTCCCAGTCACCGAGACCCTCACCCCAAGGAGAAGGGTAGCTGGGTGGTGATGTCTGGCCAGAGACCGCGCCAGGGTTGTTGAAGGGATTTGGGGTGCTGGAGTTGGTTCCATTCTGAGCGAGTGCGAGAGGAAGCGCCGCCAGGAAGGCAGACGATCGTAGGAAACCCATGTCGATGAAGACGAACGGTCGTCAACGGCGGTGCAGGAAAAAGCTGCTGGGTGAAGAGTGCTGAAGAAACAGCGGTGGGGGTAAGGATTTCCTTTATGAAGCGGGCTACAGTATGTAAGATCGAAGATTGCGATGTGATGCTGGGCAGGGTGGATGCAGCTTATTTGTAGTCCCGCGGTGTATGATGAGCCATTGGTGAAAATGTTGGAGGAATAAATTTACCAAGCGAGCTCATAGCTCATCAAGCTCTCAGCCTGCATTGCATGTTACATGCAGGTGCCGGTCCCCGCACCTGGCTTAGCCTCGTGCTGGGCATGGCTTCCCAAGGATGCGATACTGAATGAGGCAAGAAGAGCGCCGTTCACGATCAGAAATCGCGGCAACTAGTCTCGAGGAAGATTAGTTGGAGCAAGGGGAGTCGTGCCCAACCCATGGCTGTGTGGATCTGCATCATATGCACCACCGGGCTGTTAATTGAGGCCTCTTGAAGGATGCCGGTGGATGGGTGAGCTCTTTGTTTCTCCGCTCTCTAGGGTGGATCCATCTCATTTTACCAAGATCATCCCCACGTGCGACCCTGGGGTCCCCATATTGTGAAGCGTAGGTGAGTTGAGGGGTGAAACACTGGCACAAAGCCAGCGGGATGTTAGCAATCTGTATTCCTTGACGGCTTAGATCGGTCCTTGCATTGGATACGATGGATCCGAAGGCTGTAGGACAATAGATGCAGCGACCAAGACATCATCATGCGGGCGGTGGCGTGCGTAGAGCATGATTACATGACTGCATCGATGCCGTGCCTGGTGCCTGGCGTGCATTGTGCAGGGTGAGATGCGGGGATGCTCGAGGCACGTTACACCGCGCCCAGCGAGTCGTGGGTGTAACGGTTCCACAGTGGTTCGACGGGCATCTTGGTTGGCATTGTAGATCGCGGCGATCGCACTGCAAAGAACATGCAACTTCAGGCCGCCGGGTGCGACTAAGTGCCATGCCAGGACGAAGTGTAATTAGATAGAAGAGACTCCTGGCGGTGCGCCTGGGTTTGGACGTTCCCGGTCAAGGTGAAGTCCAGAGCGGCATTATTTTTCACTGCCACGGCTTTTAGATGGAGGAGATGACGCTGACCGGCCCACTTGAAGGGGACTCATTTCATTTTGATTTTACCCTGGCCTGCCTCGGTTACAGCAGAGAACTTAGACCGCAACACCGGCCCGGAGAGCCTCATGCGGCAGAAATGCGAGCGAACAGCAATACCAAGCTGCGGGGCTGCGGTTGGCATGCCGTGCTTGCATGCATTATATTGTTCACGTGTGTCGATATAACTGCTGCCGAGCGAGGTAACCGAACAAGTAACCGGCGAAGGCCGAAGTATCCGAAAAGGCAAAGCACACCGAAGGAAGCACCTTGGTGGCGGCAATGGAAGGGCAGGTGAAGTCAAAGACAAGTCACGACATCAAGCCCATGAGACGAGACAAGCTTCTTCCACCCCCAGCCTTTGCTCCTTGATGGCTGATGTGGCTGTGGCTTCGGGTTCACAAGCATTCTGACTCTTAGGGTTGTTGAGGGCAGGGCATCTCCCCTTTAATCTGGATGACTGAAAATTGAAGATTTGAAACATTGCGTAGGGATACAACTGCCCGCTTCTGAATTTGAAGCTTTATACAGTTCTCCTACAAGACACGAACCTGTTTTCCTATCATTACGACTCTGGAATCGTCCAGTCGAAGAGAGATGATGGTGAGGTGAAAATGCGACGCTCGCCGGCTAAGTCGGACGCTTATCTCGCGATGGAACACCGAATACATCCGCGACCCCGAAGAAGGAGGTTGCTGAGATAGCACGGTCATGAACCGCTCTTACAACATGGCTAGCAGTCATCACAAACCCACAAGTTTTGCTTTCGATTGGCCACGCGCGACCGTCGAGCTGAAATATTTAGACTTTAGGGCACATCAAGTATAGACTACCACAGCTGAGAGTAGGTAGTTATCGCTAACAAGCTAGACTAGACTCGAATGAGTCACGTCGCAATTGCAACATCGCTATCAGTTAGAATCATTAGGCAACAGCATTGAGTAGCTGATATATAGTCTGTTTATATGTTCCAAAGTACCAAGGATACAGTGCAACAAGCAACAGAACAAGTCTCTCCGCCATAGCTTCAGTGACCACAGCCACGCAACCATGGCTTCCAGAACCAACCGCAACATCTGGCGCTCAAAACGCCTCATCATCCGACCCGTCGAGACCTCAGACGAAGAATTCCTGCAATCGATCAACGGAGACAGCTCAGATGGCTACCAAAACGCCGTCCCCTTCATTCCCATCCCCCAAGGCACAGCCGGCGCAAAAGTCTACCGCGAAGTCCTAGAAAAGTCCCTGGTCGGATGTATCATTTGCTTGCCGCCACCTACCACACCAGAGGTTGAATCTACCGCTACATCAAAGGACGATTCGCCCAAGAAACCAACCCCAATCCCAATAGGCACCATCTCCCTCTCAAACACCGAGGCCGGCATGATCCACCACCGCAACACTTCGCTCGGAATCCACCTCGCTCCCCAGTACCAAGGCCAGGGCTACGGGTCTGAAGCCATACTTTGGGCTACTGAGTGGGCTTTCCGCCATGCGAATATGCATCGCGTGGCGATTGGCGCTTTTGCTTATAATGAGGACGCGTGGAGATTGTATGAGCGGTTGGGCTTTGTGTATGAGGGGAGGAAGAGGGAAGTTTTGTGGTATGATGGGGAGTACCATGATATGTTCTTGGGGGCGATGTTGAGGAGGGAGTGGCAGGAGAGGTATGGGGTTAAGCGTGATGGGAAGCCTGCTTGAGTGGGTGAGAATGTGGGACAAAAGTTTTTGGTGAATGCCAGTTGTGTTTGTTGGTGATCAATATAAAAGTATCTTAATCTTGAAGCGTTGAGAGAGTTTTTTGTATCGTGGTTTATTCATCCATATTTTCATTAAAGCTATCATCGTATAGTCCAGCAATTTGAACTTCTAAGAAAACTAAGTTTCATCATCATAATCATGCAATCGTAGCCTCGTACTTGCCCGTCAAGGGCACATCAACATGAAGCACCAGCTTCTTGTTCTCCTCATCATAGTCCGCATCCTCCGCGCCATCCGGTTTAGCATCCACGCCAAGAAGCGTGATAGTCTCGACATTGACGCCACTATCATATTCGAACGAGCCCGTCATGCTGAACTTGCCGTTCGCATACTTGAAGTCGATCTCAGACACAGTATCTTGCACGACAGAGACACCATCGTCAAGGTACAGAGAGCCCTCAGCGTTGCCATCAAGACCGGGCGCGATGACGATGTTGAAGCCCTTGGTGCGCAGCGCAGTGGTGGTGTTTGCACTCTCGATGCGCTGAGGGTAGATTATGCCGCCCTTGTAGTGGACTGTGATCTCAGTGAAGTCGACTTCAGCGGTGACGTACTCGCCCTGGCCACGGACGGGCGTGCCAGTGCCCCACTCGTAGAAGATGTCGTCGGGGAGGTAGTATTCGACGCTCGTGCTGTTCTCTTCGGTCACGGGGCTGACGAGGATGCCGTCGCCGAGGAAGAGCTGCAGGTCGATGGGGTAGGTGTTGGTATCTTCGGGGTAGTTGAAGAACAGAGGGTTCAGGGTTGGCAGGCCGGTCTGGTTTTGCTTGTAGAGGGCGGTGTAGAGGTAGTCTAAGAGCTGGTAGCGGATGGACATGGCGTTTCTTGCGGCCTCGGCTACGAGGGGCCAGCGGTAGGCTTCCTGGTCGCTTGCGCTGATCTCGTTGTGGTTGCGGTAGAAGGGGTAGGCTAGGGCGCCGAGCGTGAACCATCTTCAAGCATTATGTTAGTGAATGCTGTCTCCGGTCGACCTTTTTGCTTTATATTACCTAGCGCAGAGAGTCTCTGTAACGTTGCCTCCAAAGCCACAGACATCTGGTCCGACTACGGGGATCTGGTAGAGACTGGCCATTTGCAGAATTTGAGAGATCGAGAATCGGTATTGGAACCATTGGGAGAGGTTGTCTGTGGCATTGATGTTAGTAGAGATCTTGAGAGCTTTCTATAGCACATGGACATACCTCCAAGCCAGTGAGAGACATCTTTGCCAGAGCCAGCAAAAGTGCTTCTGGTAATGACAAGCGCGCGATCATCGGGACGCCTCGCGCGCATGGCATTGTGAGATTGAGTGCTCATCATCGCACCATAAAGGTTGTGAGTGTCATATTCAGCCCAGCCGCCCGAATGGATCACGTCGGTGTCGGCAGTACCGTCAGCAAGAGTTGGGCTATATTTTGTTAGCGAGAAACTCGAGTCCGCCAAACATTACAGCAAGATTACTTACCCGGCTCCGTTCTGGATCATGTACGGTGGGCGAATGAGCTCGCGGTTAGGCAGGCCTCTGCACTCGTTCTCTCCACATCCAGATCCGGTCTGACCACCGTGTTGCCAGCGTCCACCAGCCTTTCCATGACCACCTTGACCCCAGTGACGCTTGCCAGAGCTCCAACGACCAGCACCGCGGCCGCGGCGGCCTTTGCTGGGTGTGCGCTTCGTGACAGCAACTGCACGCTTGGCCGTATCTTCAGTGGCAAAGTTGGGCTGCAGACTGGCAGGGAAGCCGGGAATGGGAGCATCTGGGCCATCTCTGACAGCAGGTGCCTCTGGAGGATCATTATCGGCTTCAGCAAATGCCTCGGGAGTGGTGTTGTTGCCAGGATATGGGCGGTTGTAGAAGTTTGCAGGCTATTCACATCACGTCAGCCGATCATGCGCGAGTTCAGTCTTGGAAAGATCCATACTAACCTCGTTCATATCGATCCAGAGAGCATCAATGTCAGGACCATTGACACCATCGAAGAAGTTGATGAATTGCTCGTCCCAGTACTGCTGTGAGTCCGGGTTGAACCAATCTGGGAAGTAGCTAGGTCCGGCCCAGACGACTCCTTGGTAGTTAGTGCCGTTGTTTTCCTTCATGAAGATATCATAGCGAAGACCCTCATCGAGCGCTGGGTTTGGCTCTTTGTAGTACACAGCCGGATCAACCATGACAATGTAGTGCTGGTCTCTGGCATGAATTGTGTCAACAAGATCCTTGACCAGATCGGCGGGGAATCTCTCCGGGTCTAGTGTGAAGATTCTTCTACGATCCATGTAGTCGACTGTTTGTGTCTTAGCTTTTGTCAGGTCATCAAGTATTTCACGCCGCGTTTAGACTTACTGTCCGTCCACATTACCTCTAAAGGGATTTTCGCTTCCGAATAATTTGCAACGACAGCAGCAACCTCGTAGACATCCTGGTAGCCATATCTGCACTGGTGGAACCCTAAGCCCCAGTAAGGGCTCATGAGAGGTAGTTGGGTGATCTCGGCGTACTGAGTTGCTACATCTCTCGGAGAAGGTCCAGCAATAAAGTAGAAGTCTAAGACACCCCCGATGATGTTGTACTCTAGGTACTGTCCATCAGTGTTGTCAATGTAGATGTCCATACCGTTGGAGTTCAGCAAGAAGACACCGTGGGTAGCGTTGCCTCTGTGGTCAAAGTAGATGGGGTGCGCTCCATAGAGGTTCTCGCCTTGAGGGGTGCCGTAGGAATCTCTGGTATAGATAGTTCTTGTGTAGTTGGTGCTGTTGAGCATGAAGTTGTCGGAGTGCTCACCGAGACCATACAGGTGAGGCTCCTCGGGAAGATGAGTCTTGAGGTACACATATTGGCTTTCGAAGACCAGCTTCTCACCGGTAGTGTCGAATAGGACCTCTCCAGTGTCGGTACGTGACACGGTGAAAGAGAATGGGTCCGCTTGAAAATCGAATTTGAGCTTCGAGTCCTTTGGTGAGCACCATTGACCGAATCCTGGGCGAGGGAAGACCTCATCCGGAACCTGGGCAGCAATCAACAAGTGTTTATTCAGTATGCTCACCAGTACTTACCTGGTAGACAGTATTGTTGCTATCCTTGATCTTGACGTGGAGTCGTTCGCTGGTCTGATATTCGACCTCCAACTTCAAGTCAGGCAGATCTGTGCCGAACACATTGCAAGCCTCGCCTGCAAGTGAAAGGTCGGCGTAGAAGCCTGATCGAGTCTCATGCTGGTTCGTCGCGATGTATCCGGGACAGGCTGAGAGATCTTTCTCGTACAAATCTCTTCCCGGTCCATCGAGGTCTTCAACTCCAGCTGCACTCTGGGAAAGAACGGTGCCGCTGAAGGCCGCTGCTGAAGTGAGCAGCTTTCTGATCGACATGTTGAGGCCGTGAGGAAGGGATAGTATGAATTGATTTGCTTCATACTGTATTCCCTGAATGAACTCCATTATATATTCCTACCTTTCATTAACTGCCAAGCTGGATCATCGGCGTGCCGTCACCGTGTCGTTGCAATATTCGCAGAGTCCGCTGACTCCACGAACTCCACTTCTTGGAGTAAAGCATATATCGACCTTCCATTGATCAACACCTGCTGTCTTTGTGCAGCAAAGACTGTCGGTCAGCTCCTTCGTGCTGCCGGTCAAAATATCGGCGGTTCCATGCCGTCCGATCTCCACGATGTCACAGTGTTTCCACGATGCGCCCCACATCTTCCCCACGACAAGAGCGAGGAACGAAAGAGGGGTATCAGGGCATGAGCCGTTGTGTAGAATCATATGATCCTCGCCGTTCGTGCCAAGATGTTCTTCGCGAGATATCGACCGACAAAGCATCCGAAGCTTACGAGCTTCATCTTTCTCGCTGCAGGCGTCGAAGCGGAGTCTGGCGGAGTTGGCGGGGCCGCCAGAGTCGAAGCGAGGCTTGGTCAACAGAGCGATGGTATACAAGACATACACGTCGAAGACAAGACCGAAAGAGCTATGCGCCATTATATTGTGCTCGTATGCATGTCAGACGTGCCAGGAATTGGCGTGTTACTGCAGAAGTACGCCATCATCAGTCGTTTCCGGTCGTCATACCTTGGCGTGCTGCAGCAGCTGTCGTACACTGCAGGAACAGGTTCATGAGGCACAGCTCTTGAGGGGAATCACACGCCGCCCTTGCATAGATTTTCAGCGACTCCCACTGTCGAAAAACTGGAGACAGTCAGTTGTGAGAGACTACGCAAATCTTAGGAAAGATCATGGTTGCTGCCCTGGTGAGAATCAAGTCTTACTACTGGATTCGCAGAAGGCTTCGTCCCGTTAGCCAACCACAAGCCACGCCACACCCGGAGTATGATGTTCAGATCTCGTACTCTGATGACATGCGAAGTACAGAACCGCTACAGCCGGATTTGCAAGAGACTCATTCGGAAAACCGCATCTCGAGAGGGAAGCACAATGTTACGCAGCGTCCGCTGTGACTGGACTTCCTCAGCGGCCTAGGAGACGGAGGTTTCGATATCCACATGAGTCCTCTTCACAGAGAACAGTGTGCAGCAGATTATCAACTTACACCGGTGACAATGTTTCTTCGAAATTCCAAAGAAGAGCATGGACTTGGTCGCAGCGCTTGGAAACTGTGGGGATTGCTCGTTGACTTCCCTTGTTCGCGACTCAACGCGAAATGCTACCATACATGTAAGAGGTATCAACTTACTTAGAGCAATCGCCTAGGCTGTCCAGACGAGTCCTCTAACACCTCTGGAATGCACGCATGAAAAGAAATTGATACGGCGAAGAAAGGATCCCAACATCAGACAGCCAAGCCGGATCTCATCGGCTCGCACCAGCCTTATCGCAAGGCTGAGGCGGGATTGACGGGTAGGGCGGTCACGCTTTCTCTCTTTAGTCCAGACTTATTCGCGTCCCATCCACTTCGCGCATCTCAAAACAGGCCTGAGCACCAGAGTGTCAAGCAAAACACAAGAAGACACGTCATGCCAAGCGTAGAACGATTGTTGGCCTTGCGCAGGCAAGGAGGTGCATCTGTAAGTCCACAGCAGTGAACTATCCACTCCACGACCTACGCCAGAAACCAACAGGTGGTATTCCTTTCGGTGTTTCGATTCTCGATCTTTGTCAATGCTGGACACGAGCCAAGAACTAATATCTCCGCGCTCGAGCACCGACGAGCCTCGAAGTGGTGAAGAGGATGTAGAAATCGACTGGGTTCTTGCTTACGACTTTGACGACATTGGTACGGAACTCAGGGATCTCGGTTTGTGGCGGAAGCCTGCCATCTTGAGAATACTTGACTAACAACTTTTCTTCTTGAACAGAGACTGGAGGTGCTGCTGACGAGTTTCGCACCCTCATCCACCACTTAGAAGGTCGTGGGTTGCAAACACAAGTTCGCCACAACCACGGCCAATCTCTTCTTGTGTTTATACGTGCGCCTCGAAACCTTCTGGGCAATGAAGTATACCGATCGCGGTACGTCCAGTCGTCTTGTGGTCATCTTTGTGAACGTCTTGTGTCTAATTTCCCTACAGAGTGAAAGATTGGCTATATGGCATCATCCACACTAAGCCACTGGGTGACAGTAAGACTGTAGTCAAAGCGGACACACCAGCCGAGGCACTTCGATCAGCATACCACCTTGTCACTTGGACAAAGGAACAAGGTGGTGCAGGTATCACGCCTGGCCATGGAGACTGGAAGCGCGTCACGGCTTCATATCCGCCGCAGGATGCACTAGCCAATCGCAAGCTCCTGAAGTATCTTGCTGGCAAGACCTTTCTCAATGATACTGATCTCGACCAAATCCGTGCTCTTTTTGGAGAGAAGGTCGCATTCTATTACGCCTTCATACAGTGCTACTCGCTGTTCCTCATCCTACCCACAGCATGTGGTGTTCTGACATGGCTTTTCTCTGGTCCATATTCTTCGACTTTTGCGACCTTCACTTGCCTCTGGGGAGTTGTGTTCGTCGAATACTGGAAACGAGAAGAAATTGACTTGAGCATTCGCTGGGACGTCCGAGGTGTGGGCGAGCTCAAGGTGAATAGACCGCAGTACGTTTGGGAGAGAGAGGAAGTGGACCCGGTTACCGGCGAGGTGAAACGGATCTTCCCAACGCACAAACGCGTTCTCAGGCAGCTGTGGTTCCTGCCCTTCGCCGCACTCGCTGGTTTGGCACTGGGCACTGTGCTGCTTGTCACATTCGCCATTGAGGCGCTCATGTCGGATGTGTATGGAAGTGTGCTTGCGGATCGCTGGGTAGGTTCGGCTTCGCCAGACTATCCTGTAATTTCACTGACACATGTTCCCACAGTACTTGCAGTACCTGCCTACAATTTTGCTGTCTGTGGCGTTGCCTTACATGACTTCAAGTCTTACTGAGCTCGCCACCAAGTTGACCGACTACGAAAACTACCGTACGAAGGATGAGTATGACTTGGCCCAAGTACAAAAATCATTCGTACTCAACTTCATCACGTCGTTCTTCCCCGTCGTACTTACGGCATATGTCTACATCCCGTACGGCGCACGACTGATACCCCTGCTCATACCTTCAACTTGGGAGAGCAAGCACGTTGTCAGCTCCTTTGACGTCGACCCGCACAGACTGCAGGAAGAGGTTATCTCCTTGTCCATGGCTGCGCAAGCAATGAACTTCGTAGAAGAGTTCTTGTATCCGTATCTCAAGCGCCAGGCTATGAACTTCTGGCGGAAGCACAACCGGTTGCAACGAGCAGCAACATTCCACGAGCAGGATTACGAAACGCCGGAAGAGAGCAAGCTCTTCAACGACGACCCAGTGGAATCCCAACTCCTGACGAGGTTGCGCCATGAGACTCGCGCGGATGAATACGACGTCCACGAAGATATCATGGAGATGGTTGTGCAATTTGGCTACTTGACCTTGTTCGCTCCGGCATGGCCGCTCATGCCACTTGGATTCTTGTTGAACAACTGGGTCGAACTACGCGGTGACTTCTTCAAGCTGAGCAGCGAAAGCCAGCGCCCTCCGCCTATCCGCGCCGACTCCATTGGAGACTCAGTGGCGGCATTGGAGTTCTTGACTTGGTTGGGTACTCTGTCAACGGCAGCTCTAGTACACATCTATCGCGGGCCGGGACCAATCACGGACACTCGGCTTTCGCGACTTTTGCTCACGATCTTTGTTGCGGAGCAAGTGTATCTGGCTGTGAGAATCAGCGCGCGGTGGTTCTTCCAGAGATTTGGTTCCGCTGCTGTGAAAGAATCTGAAGCGAAGCGCTTCATGATGCGCAAGACATATCTCGAAACATTCTCGGAGGAGAAAGCTGGCACTTCGCGTCGCGTCCGTTCTCGTACATATGCTGGGGAACGCAGACCGGGCCATCTGATGACCCCAGGTACTTCCAACCCGAGCACACCAACTGGAGAGAAAAGTCCTGTCAAGGAACTGGAGAAGCAACTGCCTACCATCGCCATTAACGGCGAGCAGGCTACGGATGCCGGCGAGATTGATCGAGAATACAGCACAGAGGAGGCAGAGCGCTTCTGGACCGAATCGCCTGAGGTTTTCAACACAGCGGAAGCTGGTGTGCGACTTATAACTTCGCTAAAGGCTTTCTTCGCCAAAGAGAGTGCGTCTGCAAAGTCGGATGACCGTAGCAAGGCGGACTAGTTGCTTTGCAGTAGCATCGGAGATACCTTTTGGTCGTCAATCATCCGTCTAGAGATTTCTCCGCATCATTCAAATGCCGTCACGACATGTGGGGATCCGAGATATGGTTCAAGATTCAGACTCGTCTTTACTGTAAATTGCGTACAAGCGTTTGTTCGCGCGATACTAACTTTCTCTTCTTCGCCGCTTCGTCTGGAAGTGTTTGAAACAACCATTACGAGGAGTTCGGTAAGACCTTTCATATGTCAAGCATTCCTCTTCGCCCAACTGGTACAGGCGGCGGAATTCCCGGCGGCACTGGCGTTATCTTGCTCCAATACCTCGGCAATGTTCGCGATCTACAGTGTAATCTTTGCAATATTTCCCCAGTCAAAGCCCCATGGGGAGATGAAGCGGAATTGTGGGGGTATCATATTACAGTTCAAATGCCGACATTCTCAGAGTTTTGGTCAGTGTTATGGCCAGGGCACGTTGTTTACTCTACCATGCCCTCCCGGATGAGCCCTATTGATGAAGGTTATCCCCGCATATCGCTTCACCGGCTTCACCGGTATCAATATATCGGTGCAGTATTCAAAGACCGAACGTTAAGGATGACATCAACTATGTTATTATAGATAAGTGAGCGAGCAGGACCGCTAGAATGACTTCAGGACTACGAACCACCTGTCTCAAATACCTACAACATGAAGATTCCTCACTCTGCCATCGCGGCTACCCTGGGTCTCCGTTCACCAGATAGTCCATCAAGAAACCAATGCTCTGCCAAGATCCCATCAAAGGCGCCCTATGGCGCAGGAGTACCTCTTGACCATTTCGTCTCGTTCTCCGTTGAATTCTCCTACTTCCCCGACTACGCCGGTAACCTCACCCATCCAAACACCTTCTCCAACAACCTCCTGAACAACATTGCGTCTCTCAGTGGCTCAAAGCCCTACGTCCGAGTCGGTGGCAGCTCGCAGGACAATGCTCTTTTCGTCGAGGACCAGGAGGAGGCGGTGATCCTCAAGTTCGCATCACCCACCGCCGACCAGCCAGCCAACTTGACTTTTGGCCCCAAATTCTTCGACAGCTACCACACGTGGCCGGACACTTCTTTCACACACGGCTACAATTTGAAATATAACAGCACGAGCGCTCGCGCAGCTCTCCTAGCCCAAGTGCCATATGCTTGCTCATCTCTTCGCAACCAGCTCGTTGGATGGGAACTGGGCAATGAAGCAGACTTCTACCCTATAGTCTTCCCTGGCATCAACGCGACGCTGTTCCCAGCTGCGCGTCCGAGTAACTACAGAGAGCCTCAGTATGTCGCTGAATGGCGGCATTGGACCGAAGCAATCGATGACGCTGTCAAAGAACACTGTCCCGATGTCGCTGCTGCTGACGAGTACTGGTACGCTCCATCGTTTGCGGATTCACCCAAGCTGAGCGTTTTGGACGTGGTGAAGACCTGGGAGGCTGGCTTGGGCAGAGATCATGACCTTAAGGTGTTTGGTGCTCACCAGTAAGTATTAGTGCTGACCATTGGCTCATCGATCAATGAAATCTATTCGAGGCTGACATCTCTACAGCTACCAGGCCAGTATCTATGACCCCGGTGTCACACTGAGGGCCACCTTGATGAACCACACCAAGACGATTGAATCTGTCAACTTCTTGGTCAATGTATCGACGCTTCTGCATAAGCAGCCCGACTACCCGGCCGATCTGCCCTTCATTCTCGCAGAAGGTAACTCTCTGGCTGGACAGGGCGCACCTGGCCTCTCCAACACCTTTGGCGCTGCACTATGGGTTAGTTGCCTTCGAGATGTATATTGTGACCATGATCAGTGCTGACAAACAATGTGCAGGGCGTGGACGCCAACCTCTTGATGGCAGCCAACAACATCTCTCGCTCCCACATGCACCAAGGTACAAACTACAGGTACCAGGCCTGGCAGCCCGTCAACACCAACAAAACATCCATTGGCACAAAAGCTCCATACTACGGCAATATCGCCGTTGCCGCCTTCCTCGGAGATCTGACAAAAGCCTCCCACCGCCCTCAAGTCGTCAACATCGACCTCAAAGACGAGTCCAAGTCTGCGTACGCCAGCTACGTGAACGGCGAGCTGACGAAGATCATGCTGATCAATCTCAACGACCACAACACCACGGTTGGGAACGACTACACTGTTCCATCGGCTCAACGTGGCGTGGGCAAGTTCAATCTCCAAGTGCCCAAGGGCTGCAATGGCAAGACAGCGACGCTGCAGAGACTGATGGCGAACGGTAGCGATGCCGTCACAGGCGCGACTTTCGATGGCTACAGTTACAATTACGAGTTGGACAACGGCAAGCCGGTGCTCCTGAATAACGTCACGAGAGGCGAGAGCGTGAAGGTCAGCCGCAAAGGCGATCTGAAGGTGGATGTGCCAGATAGCAGTGCTGTTCTTCTCAGCTTCAGATAATACATCTTAGGTAGTGTAATCAACGCCATGCTTTCCAACGCTATACGGGCCCTGTCTAGGCACCAAAATCGTCTTGAATCCAGGGTCTGGGGGACCGATAAGGAGTTTTCTAGTCAAAAACAATGCCTGTCAGCGTGCGGACCTCGAAATTCATTCCAAGCAGACGCGTGGGTCTCTGGGCTCCCATCATTTTTCAACCGCAGGTGGGTAGCCTCATGAACTATCGTACGTACATTCTTCAATGAAGTCGTCATGGAAGTTCTTCTCGTCCCCTTCGGTTGTGCCGTCGTTCGATGCCATAAGCTGCTGGAGTTCTCGTTGCCGCACGTCGCGCATGTAGCTCAATTGTGGCGCACGCATGGGCAATGGAGTCGAGAAGTGGTCGCGGTAGAAGAGAGAATGGACACTCCAGCATATTGCGACCAGAAAGGCAGCGCAGACAATGACCAGGACGACGTAGCCGAACAGAACGCCGCTAACGTACATAATGAATAATAGTAGAGAGTCCGGATGGGAAATAGAAGGAGTAGCAAGATCGATTCAGACCTCCATGGAGGCAGCAGGTTAATTAAGAACAACAGCTTGCCTGGCATCAGTGTTGAAAGTGCCAAACTATCTCCTTGCCCTAGTAGAGTGCGCGTTTAGAGGTTAGTGGTCACGCTAATGATCTGAAGGATTCATATCATGAGCATTGATTGGACAGCCGCCGAGCCAGCCAATCGTTGCATACCCGGATGGGAAAAGAGACTCCATCGACTTTATGGGATCTTCCCGCTCTCCTCATCGTCTTCCCGTCGATATCGACAAAACTTCGATATGACGGTACTTCTCAACGCTCATGGCAGCACAGCCGAAGAAGAGGGTGGCGCCAAAACCCACCCGGAACGGCTGTAGGACCTGCAGGTGAAATATGAACATTCCATCAGTGTGCCTTGTTAACAACTGACAACCGATGAGGATACGAAAGGTTAAATGCGACGAAACCAAACCTGCATGCAATCGATGTGTCTCGACCGGCCGCACATGTGATGGAGAGATCGGAACCGCCAGTCATTCCACAGCAGCCCACGAGAGACTCATCGAGCCCAATCCAGAAGCTACGCACCGAACTCTCGCAACCGCACCCGTGAGATCGATAGTACGAACGCAAACGCCAGGACACTCAGAGTCTCTGTCAATGCTGTCATCTGTGCATGACAGGTTGTCTCCATGGGTAGGCGTCGCTTGTGCTTTGAGCGACTACGAAGTTCACGGGTTCCGCCACTTTCAAGTCCTGACCGCTCCAGCAATGCAGATGATGTTGCCATCTTCAGATTGGATCCCGATAGCTCTACAGATGAGCTCTCAACACCCTGCAATTCTCCACGCTATCACTGCTACTGGCACGTTGGCAAGGGCTCTCACGGTGCTCATTCATCCATCGTTTCCTCGTCCGATTCTTCATGATCTAGCAGAAGAGGCTGTCCGTCAGTATCGGAAGGCCATCAGAATGCTGCGAGAGTACGTGGACAAAGCAGTATCCTCTTCGGTCGCCATCGAACCTATCTTGCTATCTTGTCTGATGTGCGTGTGCTTTGAAGCTTTCCGTGGACGGAAGTCTGCTGCTTTACATCACGCCCGCCTCGGATGGAATATCGTGAAGGATCATTCTACAAGGGTAGACACCAACTACATTCCTAGTGCGACGTTCCTCAAATCCATCTCGCCTCAACATACGGGTGCAGATGCTCTTTTCGACCACAAAGAGCATCACGACTCGAATTGCTGCTTAGAGCCTCGGATCCCTCTACCAAGCGTGTTTAGCTCTCTGCAAGAAGCCACGGATCACCTCACCAAACTCGCCAAAGACGCCGAACACTTCCGAACAGAGCTTTTACGTCTTGCAGAGGCACAAATTGCCCAAATGCCAACATTACACGGGCTGCTAGACGAGGTGACGTTCTGCTTAGCAACTTGTCTCAGCAGGACAACCTACATCTCCAATCAACACCAACGTCGCTTACAGCAGCTGAAGATCGCACACCAGCAATGGAAACGCGCGTACGCATCGCGCGAGGAGACGTTTGCGGAGGCCGACAACGAAGCTCACCTCATCCTCCGCATCAGATACTTCTATTCCAACTACACACTCGCAACGTGCCGTGACACAGAGGAAATGCTCTCAGATCGATTCATGGACGATTTCAAAGATACTCTGGACTGCATTGAGCACTACTTGACAGTAGCAGAGCGCCAGGGCTCGCAGTTCTTCGGCCAGAGTATTCTCCCCACTCTGCATCTCATAGCACACAAATGTCGCGATCGAGAACTCAGAAGTCGTGCTTTGCACATACTTTTCACAGCACACAAACAAGAGGGCCTGGAGTATAGCGGCACACTAGGAATGTATGCTCAAGCAGTAGCAGAAATCGAAGACAGCAGAGCGGTCGTTCTGGCGCAACAACAGTATACGGGGATTGGCGACGAGCAACCTCCACAGTCCGTATTGCCCGAAGGAGCGAGGATGGCAGACTGCGTCACGACAGGGCAAGGCGCTCGTGGGATCTTCGGTTTGACGTGCACGAGATACGTGCATGAAAGCGTCGAGACGAAAGAGCTCGAGGTATTGCAGTATGAATGTGGTACTGTGCCTTTGAGATTGATCTCCGCGTGGAGGCTCGTTGTTTAGGTAGTGTATGTGCGCTTGCGAGTGTGCATCGCTGCATTGCCCATTGAGACTTTTCGAACGATCTGACTGAGGAGATACAAAGGGCATCGATCAGCGTGACCACTACAAAAGGGTCGATGAATTTTGTAGGTGGATCGAATTGATACATTAAGAATACTACGAAATAGTTGTAGAAGAGGAAGAAAAGACGATAACGAAATGCCGATGCCAAATGCCGCATCATCCACACTCAACAGGAAAGGAAAAAGAAAAAGAAGAGGTCTCCCACGCCACTACCACCCGCGATGGTATCTGTTCTCCCATCAGCAGGCAGGCCCTCGGTCCTCAGCCTCCAACCTCATTCAAACTCTTCTATCCGGGAAACGGGCTATCGCCATCCGTCCTCCTGGGCCCGTAGTCATGAGCACGACCACCATTGCCATCAAAGTTATCGTAAAACAGCCTCGACATACCCGGGCTCGACCTACACGCCGCATACGCATCGTGTGTCTCCTCGACGTAGTCCACAGTGTCGCAGTTGCCACTACCAGGCCCGTTGTCACACTTCGGCGGGAACATGTTCATGAAGTTCAAGAAGCGCACATCGCGGTTGCCACCAGTAGCGTAAGCTCCGCAGTCAGACTGGTAATCGCCGGAGTCGAGAGTGGAGCGCAGGTAGGAGACTTGCTTGCTCATGTAGTTGGCGCGGATGGCGTCGTGGCCTTGGTTCACCAGAGCGGTGTTGTAACTCAGCTTGTTTGATTCGTAGTTGCTGAAACCGGCGGGGTAGTTGTCGAAGTTGGGGCATTCGACGTAGGGTCCCGGGGGGCGGGCGTCGGAGAGCCAGCCGTAGGAGTTGGGGTCGGAGGGCCAGAAGGTGACTTTGATGCGGTCGGTGGAGGCGACATCGGTAAGGGCGGCGTAGCGCTGGACGAGCTGGGCGCCCATTGAGTGGGCGGCGACGACAATCTCGTGCATGTGGGGGAAGGCGTCGCGGTCGGAGAAGTAGGCGACGATTTCGTCGAGGACGTGGAAGGAGGAGACGCTGGTGCTGGAGGATGGGTACTTGTTTTCGTACCCGTAGGCCCAGTCGGTGCCGTCCCAGACGAGGGCGTTCGATGAGGATGAGCCTGTGGCGTCGTCGAATGGGTAGGCGACGTGTTTGTCCAGGTTGTTGGCGAAGAAGGGAGCGATGATGGCGACGTTATCCTTGGTCGGACCGTAGGCAGGGTTTGCAGTGGACAGAGCATCCATGACCTGCGAATCAAATTGTCAGTTATACTACGTAAACAGTAAGCGATCGAGCAATCAACTCACGTATCCAATATACTGATCCGCATCTCTCCTCTGACCAGACATCATGATAACCGCTCTCTGGACATTCGAAGGCTTAATCCTTTTCCCATCGCTGCCAAGAGAGTAATAGTTGATAAGTGTAAGATGGTCGTTCTGGCCAGCCGGGTCTCTGATCTTGAAGTAAGCAATCTCAGAGCCACTCCTCTGCGGCAAAGATCCATAAATCGTATCTCCAGCATACTGCTGCGCCAGAACGGAAGCACCGAACAGCGCGATAGAGGCGAAAGCAGAGAACGTCATCGTGATAGATAGACAAAAAGAGTGACTGAGAGTTAGGTGATAGAGATAGGATAGAAAAATGGCAGGCACGCGACCATGCCTTTTTGTACAAACCCATCGTCAAATTGCATTTGCACTTTCTTCAAATACGAGAAGATCGGCCCTCGTGTTTCTGCAAGACATGAGCCGTTCCAGTTGATCGTCATATTGCGAACGGATCCGATCTGCTCGTCTACAGTCCGCAGAACCCACCGCGGTGGACCAAATTCTCGACCGTTGGGCCGTTATCTGGTTGTGAGTGGGCAATTTTGGAGAAGTTCACAACGTTCGGTGGAGGAACACAGCCAATAGCCAAACGGTCAGCGGGCAAACGCAAGATTGAATTGAGGCTCAAGCACAACGCGCAACTGCAAAGGCCAGTTGTCAACACTCGTCTATATGATGTTGTACGTTGCGTGCTTTGACTTGATCTACTAACTATGTTGAAATGTGCCAGTACATAACAGCACGACATCCGAAGACTCGCGTTGCGGGTGAAAGAGCATAGAATCCATGCATACAATCAGTAACAACATGCTCAATCAACATGATTACAAATGGACAGAACAGTACTCACAACTAACACAATCACTACGTCATCCAATCTTCGCGGTAAACAT
Organism: Epicoccum sp. F181; assembly: GCA_037042865.1. Lineage (NCBI taxonomy): Eukaryota > Fungi > Ascomycota > Dothideomycetes > Pleosporales > Didymellaceae > Epicoccum > Epicoccum sp. F181. The sequence continues at coordinate 113,011 of JAJSLS010000030.1, read as the reverse complement.
GTGCATAAGCTTGATTGGGAAAGACTTGAACGTTCACTTTTGTCCGCGAAGCGTTAAAATCAAAGGTGATCCGGGGAGATGAACGACCACGTGGGACCGTTTACCACAGTGTATCTCCGCGGACATTTTCCTTGCGATGAGACATCGCTGACAATAAGCAAAGTCGATTCGTAAGGCATGGAGTGCGTCATTACTCTGTATTTATATCTGGAGGGTTCGATCAACAAACCCAAGAAGCGGAGAGGTATTCTAGTATTCTATCTCGTCTCCTCCCGTAGAGTACGTAGGGTATCTAAACAAGCACGTATAGCGCGCACATCTGGCAAACAAATCATTAGCAAAAGCCCTCACACAAGTTGCACTAGCGTCAGAGGAAATGGGTATGTTAGTACTCACCAAACTCAACCCCAGAATCATACTACACCAAAACAACACATTGTTCAACAACGTGCGCCTCCTCACCCAAGGCAGCCTCTGGACCATCACAATCGGCATCTGCATCATCATCATGAAGAACCCATACCCTCTGAACTTCCGCGTGATACACCCCATGACCAATTCATGCGCCAGCGAACTAATCAGGAATGTCGTCACCGTTGCGAATGGTCTGCTCATGGTGGTGCGCGACGCAGAATACACGTGGCGGCGGAAGAAGTGGTGCACGGGGATGTTCCATTCGCGCGAGAATTCGAGCCAGTCGAGGCTGTTCCACCAGTCGGCGTAGAAGCGGCGGTCGGCGAAGCGTGTGATTTCAGCGAAAGCGCCGAGGACGTATTCGAAGATGACGAGGAAGACTAGTAGGAAGGTGACCATGAAGGGGAAGAGCAGGTGGCTGACAGTTTCGGCGAAGACGAGGCCGCGATCGACGTAGGTGAGGTCCGGCGACTGGAGGCGGATGGAGGACTCGTTGAGAACGGGAATGATGAACTCTTCCGAAGTGATGGTCATGAGGAAGATGCAGCCGAAGACTGCGAGGGTTTTGTAGAAGAGTTCGAGAGGATTGGTACGCTCGAGACGTGGGTATTCCAGCTCGTAGCAGAGAGTTGGGCAGAGCAGGTAGTCCCAGTAGTTCCCCAAGGTGAGATTCTGAGGGTAGGTAACTCTGCCCATAGGTGACGTGAGCTCTGTGGCCAGATCAGCACGGAGCTGTTCGATCGGTGAGACCTCCTCCTGGCTATCGAGCTCTTGAAGTCCCTCAGCGGTAATATTTGCTAAGCGCTCAAAAGAGTGAGGATAGCGGACTGCGGCAGGCGTGGGTGTCTTTGCTCTGACGGGATCGTCCAGCTCTTTCAGTCGGTTGAGCGTAGTGCTCAGATGGCCATTGTAGAAAGCGTACGAGTGCATCTTCATGAACAACGCCAGCAAATGCAGCGTGAAGAACACCTGGGCGGTCCACGTCCAGTCCCTCACAAACGGCCAGCTGCACCAAAACAACAGCCAGACCAACTGGTATACACTCTGCACCACCATCCCGCCGCGACTCCACCTCAGCCAACCCTTACTGCTCTTGAAGGCGAAATGCAACGGCAGACTCAGCGCCGTACTAGCACTCATAAGCGCATCGCTCACAGCCAGCTCGTATATATTCTCCGTGAACAGCGGCCACTGCCTGATGTTCAACACGGAGCCCGTCTCTTTGAAGTTGCGTAGCGCAGCCGTGAGCGCCATGATGGCCAGGCCGATCCAGAAGAGGACGAAGAAGCCGGTGAAGTTGGCATACTCGCTCGTGGGGTCGAAGTAGGAGACGCGCGACTCGTATTCTATGGTAGGGAAGATGCGGCGGCGGCTCTGCTGGCGGAGCTCTTTGCGTACGGCGGAGGTGGTTTTGACGGAGGGAGGCGCATCTTCTGGCGGGGCGGGTGTGCTGCGTCCACTGGGAGGGACGTGTCAGAGGATGTTTGACGAGGGGTGGTGTGTCTGCAGCTGCTTCTTACCTCGCCAGTCCGGAGGTATCGAGCGCAATGCCATCTTGGGCAAAAGCTCTGGCGACGGCGGCATTGACAGGCTTCCTCGCGCGTGGCTGATGGATGTCGGCGGCATGCTGCTGCAGGTCAGGGAAGTAGCCGTTTGCCGTGCCGTTCGACATGATGGCGATTACTGTACTGGCCAGCAGAAGAGGAGAGGAAGACAATGATATTGTGCTGCTAATGCTGAGAGGATTTTGGGCCGAGTACGCCGTTGCCAACTTGTGGCCTAGTCGATCATCTACGGCATGCTGCGGAAGATGATCGCGAGCAGGGAATAATGACAGTAGCTGACTCTGTCACGGGGCCAGTAAAGAAAGATAACACGCTTCACTGCGCCTCGCGACGTCTTCCTTCTGCGCTCCCATAGGACGCTGGTGTATGCGAGCTGGACGCGAAACACTCGCCATCCTGCGTGATGTTTTGTGTGACGTCGCTTGCAGATCTGATTTCATCCGAGGCAGGGTGCAATGTGATACAGGGCTGATGGTACATTCACGTGACATTCGATATTCGCCTTCTCATTACAATCCATTAATCCAACCTATAACATTACTGCTTCTCCGACGTCCTCGTACTCGCCCTACTCCTCCCACTCACACCACCAAGACTCCCCGAACTCCTCCTCCCTGCCGCAACCTCTCCCTCCACGCCACCCAGTCTCCCCAACTTGGTCGCCATAGCCGTATTCTCCCTCTGCAAATCCCCAACCTGCTCATGCAGAATCTCAACCTCCTTCCTCAGCAACTCCATCTGACTCCTAAACTGATCCCTCTCGCGCGTGATCTTCGAGATAACATCCCTCTCCTCGCGCTTCTGCCTCTTCTCCTCCGCCTTGCGAACTTCTTTTTCCTTGCGGGATTCAAGCTTCTGCAATTCGCGCTGGTGCTTCTCCTCTGATTTCTTGATCTCGCGGTCGTGGCGCTCTTTGGCTTTCTCCTGCTCTCCCGATTCAGCTTCGCGTGCACGGCGTAGACGAGCTTCTTCATCTTCGCGCTTCTTGGCGAGTTTGCGGTCGAGCTTCTCGCGCTGCTTGGCGAGTTTGAGAACTTCTTTGTCGTGGTGGCCGAGGCTTCGCTGCTGTTTGAGGGTGTCGAGGGAGGCGAGCGAGACTTGCGATGAGGCTGCTGGGCTGCCGCTTTTGGTGGTGCTCAAGGGATCTGCTCCTTCTTCAGCGATGGACATGCGGCGCATTTCTTCGGCGCTCATAAAGGAGTCGCTTGAGGAGCTGGAGGAAGATGATTCGTAGCCGTCGTCTTCTGCGAGGGCGTGTGTGCCGTCTGTGTAGGTGTGCATGTATGATGATACTGCGGCCGGGGCGTAAGCGTCGATTCCGGCGCCCAGGGCTTGTGTTAGATGTGAAACCATGCCTTCTTGTTGATGCTGCTGGGGTACAGGTACGGTGGCGGATCTTGGTCTCGGCTTCTCGACGACTGGAGGAGATGTTGTTGCCACTTTAGCCTCACCGTTTGTGTTCATGGGCGCAGTGTCTTCGACAACAGCTTGTTGCTCTCCCGCTTCCATCTTCTCTGGTGCCTGTGTGCCAACCGGATGCTCCTCGTTAACCTTCGCCGCCCAGTCCAACCACTTGTGCACATCACCCAACATGGCCGAAGGAGTTCCTCTGTCGACCATGAAGCGAGGAATACCTCCACCCGGGTCAGAGCGAGTAATCATAATCCATTCAACCGGGTTCAACTCCGAAGCATCGTTGCCGCCATCAGGATTAGCCTTATGCAGAGGAATCTCCCTAATGAGTTCGACAGACTCGTACTTTCCTCTTATGTAGCCCGACCGTTCCGGCGCATTGGGATGTGTGATGGGCCTAGAAAGAATCATATGACTCCGAGGAATATGCGTCTGGCCATCGCTCGTCTGTGCCGCGCTCAACTTTGTCAAGGCCTTGTCGCTGGTGACGATTAAGGGAATAAACTCTCGTGGTGTCGTGGGACCAGGGAATTGAGCGCTGAGCTGGTAGACTTCCACGGCGCCCACGCCTTCCACTTCTCGCTTCTCTAACCGAGTATCCGCGCCAATACCTCTGATGCTGCCGCTTCCAGGGCCACCTTCAACAGCCAAGCTCTCGTCAAACTCCCGCTTCATAGCGTTTATGAATTTTGAAAAGCCTATTCCCTCATGCACACTCCTCCGCGCAAACCACGCTCCGAAGCGATCTTTGCCAGCCATTTTGTACACCGCAATGTTCAGCGGATTCTCTTTCGCCGAGAACTTCATAGCTTTCCCCCAGCTCTTTTGTAAGCCTTCGTGGGCGGCATCGGGTGGATGTGAGCGTGCTTGTGAGGGCAGCACGTCTTTGTGTGAGGTCGCGGGGTTTGGTTGGTCGAACTGCGGTTTTGCTTGGTCGAAGGGCGTGCCGTCCGCTGGAGGCGGTACGGAGTTGCATATGAGCTCGCCGGCAGCGAGTAAAGAGGTCATGTAGGGCTCGAGGTTGTCGACGGGCACATCGTCCCAGTCGGTGGGCGAGAGGGACTTGAGGGCCTCGTGTAGCTCCGCCATGGTCGTGCGAGCAGGTGAGGTCAAGGTCGTGTTTCGAGGGTATAGCTGGTACTACAATACCAGATGATGGAGGGGTAACAGTGGCAGCAATGGTAGAGCTCTCAAAGGCAGCGCAGAGTGAGGTCGCTAGGTAATGCTGGTGCAGCGGACTGCTATGCCGAACAATGAAAAACAAACAGAAAGAGTATGCAGGTGCTTTGTGCAAGTCGAAGAGCAGACGACAGGGCTGATCTTCAATGGGTCTCGAGTCTCAAAGGAGATCTTGGATGTCCAGAACAGGCTTCCGACTGAATCCGGATGACGAGTACGAGGATCACCCTGGCCTGGCCGCGGGGACTGAAGTCGCAAGTCAGGTACACGCACGACCAGAGATGCTCTGGCAGATGCTCTGGCAGATGCTCGGTCGGGGAGAAGGTGACGTGCAGTATGCTTGTTTAGGCTTTGTGTTTGCACAAACAAGCTGAAGACGTCTCGCATACCTGCTGGTTCATGCGAAGGTGCAGCTGATGGAGCTGTGAACAACATTGCTCGTCATCCCGCTGAAGAGCACCCCACTTCCCGCCTAATCCATGCGTCGATCAATCTGCACAAACACAGTGAAACACTCGAGATGTTCACACACATGCTGCATAAATAACACAAGCTTGTGCTCACAGAACGACACCTCCCTCGGTGGTAAAGGAAATCATGGATAGCACACGGCGGCATGACAGGGCAACAAATCAAGATCGAGATGTGTATCATCTATCTCAAGCTCTCTACATTTACTTGTATAGCAGCGCACCTTCTTCTTCTCATGCTCACATGCATATATATGTACCAACCTCACTCACGCCATCCAACGAGAGCACCTCTTGCATCAAGAAAAAACGAAAAAATTCCCACCCGAAACGCCCGCCTATGCTTCGCTTTCCAACCGTGACGCCGTGTGCTGTCGCTCGAAGGTTTCCCCCGAAAACAAAAATTCACCCTGTCCTCACCAGCTACTATCAGCTCTGGCATCCAACCAACTCACAGCATCTCTATTCCTCCCCCTTCGGCTTCACAGTCAGCAATTTCTTCAGCGCAGCAAATTTTACGGGCTTTGGCATAAAGACATCAATGCCCGACGCCTCCGCCTCTTGCTGCGCTTGCGCGCTCGCCAGCCCGGTCAAGGCAATAACATTCGACTTCGTCAGTCCGTTCTCCTTCTCAAACTCGCGGATGCATCTCGTAGATTCCATGCCGTCCATGACAGGCATGGAAATGTCCATCAACACGACATCGAAACGCCTGGTCGGTGCGTCCGAATGTGGGCCGGGCAGGCACGACGCTTTGTATGCGTCGAGCGCCTCCTGACCGTCTGCAGCTTCGACATAAGAGTATTTGTGCTTCTTCATAAACATAACAAGCAATTGTCTATTGATATTATTATCATCAACGATTAGCGCATGCAAAGGTGCATCTAAAGGCGCTGTATTAGGCGGCTGTGGTTGGGGAACGACGATAGACTGGAGTGATGGTGTCGATGGGTCGAAGGGCGGTGGGGAGGGGTAGGAGATTGCGGCGCTCATGCTTTTAACCAGATCTGTGGGGTCGCCTGATGCTGGTTCCAGTGCTTCGGGGTGTTTGGGCTCGGGGGTGCGGACGTCTTGCTGTGGCTCAATGGGCAGTGGTTCGGGATTCTCGCTGTCGTTGGGCGCGGCGTTCTTGAGCTCCTCGGCTCTCTGAAGACATATGTTGAGGATTTTCGCAAGCTTGCGAGGACCACATGGCTGTGGTATGACTTCGACAATCGAGCCAAGCTCTGTCAAAATCTTCTGCTGGTCTCGTGAAGTAGCAATAGCATCCTCGGCAGACATGTACACCACGATGATGGGCGTCTTTCTTTTAGGAACCAGACCCTGCGCTGCCTGCCGGTGCCGCTCGACCAGCTTCTCGAGCGAGGGCGGCTCGCTGTATAAGTATATGTCTGCATCTTCTTTGTCCATGAATTTGGACTTGGAGACGCGCATGCCGAACCATGTTTTGCACGTTTCCTTGATGGTCTCTTCCAGCCTTGCGATGTGGTGGGTCGACACACGTGGGGGATCCGGTTCGAGGAGCACCAGGTGCTTGCCGAGAGTCTTCCGGCCAAGAACTGTCAATTCGTCTTCTGGCGCATTAGAGATTTGGTCGGTGGCTGGAGGCAGACTCAAGTGCACATCGATCGATGTGCCAACGCCGACCTGGGACTTGACCTCCATAGTTCCACCGAGCGAGTCCACAATTGATTTGACGATGGACAATCCAAGTCCAGTGCCGGGCTGGAAAGGATCTTCCTGACTGAAAGGTACGAACATGCGATCGTGCTGGAAGTTGTCAGACATGCCTTTTCCAGAATCGACGATGCGAATGACGCAGCTGGTCCTTGAGCTGCCTGCATTCTCGTGGGCTCGAAGAGACACAGCGACAAAGCCGCTGGTGGTGTACTTCAAACTGTTTCCTAGGAGATTCATGATGATTCGCCGCAAGGCTCCAGGTTGCGTTCTCACGCGCCAGCTTTGCCTTGGCGACACGTCGAGGAGAACGGACACGCCGCCTCCGCCATGAGCTTGCGCCACTCCAGCGGTGAACGAATCGTGTCGACCTCCAGAAACGGTAGTGTTGTTGCCTTCGGTTTGGTTTGCCATTACAGAACCATTGACAGGCATTTTCTTGAAAGCATGCCCAGCGGAGACTGCTTCTGCGACTTCTTCCACGAGGACGCCTAGATCGAATTCTCCAGTCATGCTCAGGCTTTCCAATGAACTATCTGATAGCGTGATCAGCTTGTTCTGTTTGGCATGGCGTCTCATTTGTGCGCGTCCGAGCTTGTTGATCTTGGAATAGTCGAGTACGTGATTGAGGGTGTCGAGAAGTGTACGTCCACATGTCACAATGGACGTGACGAGACCAGACTGATATGCATCCGAGGCGGTCTCTGCTAGGAATTCGGCAGCTCCAAGGATACCGTGCAGTGGAGATCCTGATGCCTCTGTTAGCAAAGTGTCTCACTTTTGATGATCGGTAACTTCAACACTTACGTAATTCGTGGCTCATGGACGCGATGAAAGTAGTCTTCGCAGCCTCGTTCTTTTGCATATTCACGCGCACCACCTCACTGATGATGCAATTGCCAAAAGCGCGTAGGTAAGACAGATCTGAATCCAGGCTCATCATGCGACCCGTGACCGACGTCCACAAGAAACAACCAGCCATCAGGCGCTCTTCAGAATGATCGTAGAGTGGTAAGAAAACGACAGTCTTCGCGCCTGGAATTTTTTTGAGAAGCTCCTTGTGGTCCATTCGCCTCTTGCGTGGTCTGGCACGCGTCTGGCCATTTGTCATGTCGGCCGATGCCGATGCTGGATGTTGAGTCTCGCGGTCACTTGCTCCAGAGTCCTCCTCAGAACTAAAGCCGGATCCTTGGTCGGTAAAGGAGAATGTCTTACCGCGAGGGAAGAGCGCAAAGTATCTCTCGAGGGTACCCAATGTCAGAGCAGATCCGCTCTCCACATCGGCACGGGCTTGATCATCCGCGATAGAGAATGCTAGGATTTTGCACGCTCTAGCAGTTGGTGTGCTGTCTGAGTCGGAGGTGTTCGTTTCCCATCGCTCTGACTCCGAGCTGGTGGAGGGATCTGTCATGCCTGGGGCATCCGGGCTTGTGTTATTCGAGCCTGGCACGGCTTGCGACGGGTCGGTCACAAAAGCTGAAACTTGGCGACTCGTAGTCGCGGTGGCACCAAATATCGCAGCACCATCGGCAAGCGTGGACTGGCGGAGGATCTCTGCTGCGCGCTGGAACATACGAGACATGCTGTCTGTTTTCACCGATGTAGCGTTCGAGCTTGTCCTTGATTTCATATTGTAGGCGTTTTGTTGCTGAGTGTAAGTGCGATGTCCAGAATTTCTACTGATGAGAGGAGGACGTTGGCCAGGAGTCCGAGCAGAGGGAGTTTGAGGCCTGCCAGCGGTAGGCTTCGTTGCGGTGCTTTCTTCGGTGGCATCTTCACGGAAGGTCGTACATCCTTCTATGAAGGACGCCATACCTCGTACGATACGCTCGCCTTTGAAGCGATCGACTCTGTCTCGTGCCCCTGTGAAATCATGTCAGCACTGTAAGCACCTGATTTATTGGAAGTCGTAATCATGCAACGAGAATATTCAAGCAATCACTTCACAGCGGCACATATCATAGGGGATGGGAATGGGCGTGAACAAGGAAATGTCCCCTCTGATGCAGGGCAGCACATATCCTCCCTTTTCCTTCCCATTTGTTCAAGTGTGCAAGTACACCTATGCGACATGTATTCGCGAGAGCGAGCACTGATTTGGGGAAACGTGTATCACAGCAACACTCACATTCCAAGTGTTCTATCACAGATTGTGCCGTCTCTTGCATGAGTCTCAGCTCATCTACCTTCAAGTTGTCCCTTGGCGAATCATCAGAGACGGCGCAAGCTCCGATCATGTATCCATTGCGCGAGTAAATGGGCACACCGGCATAGAATCGCACTCCAGGTTCGGATTGCACGTATGGCCGGTCCTTGAAGCGCTCATCCAGTCGGCAGTCTGGCACGACCAGACCTTTTGCGGTCAGTGTCGCACCACACTCATCTACAGCAGTGCAGGTGTTAATAAAGCAATGCTCGCACACCGCATCGGGTCGCGAAAGCACAGCAGTTCCCAGCCATAGCTCGTCGTCCTCCGCAGCGCGACTGCTCGCAATTGAGACGGTCCGAGTGGCTTCAGCCAAGATGTATTGGTTGGAGGTGTCGATCAGCGAGATCATGCAGCGTTTCACGTCGAGGCGGAGAGCAACCAGTTGCGCATAGGCTGTGAGGGCTTTGTCGCGCGAGCTCCGCGCCTCGTAGCCTTGTTCCTGGAGGTCCTCTTGGGCGAGGCTATCCACATGGTTTGCGACGTTCAAGGACGAGCCGTGTGCGGACAGCCACGGCTGGTAGATCCTATGGACCTCTCGTTCTTCCAGGGAGACTCGCGCATGAGGATGAGGATGGGGCGGTGCACTGGCTGCACTGGAAGCCATGCTAGGCGGCTGGTGGAGAAAAGGTAGGTCCGGGTCGCATAGAGAGTTTTGCGTCGTGGGTATCAGAGCGAGAGCACTTGTTCAGGCATAATGGGTAGTCATAAACAGAAGCAGGCGTGTCGAAGAAGGCCACAACACGCCCGCCCACAGCCGACGCCACAGCCATTTGGACTGGACTGCGACTTGCAGGGGTGGCAACTTGCAAGCGAATGCCTTCGACCATTCTGTCGGTTCACCATCCGTGCCATCTGTCAAATGTGAGCGAAGAATCCTGTCATCCGCCCGCCAAAACGTTAGCACGCTTGTCTCCGGATCTCGATGTCGTGCCATCCATGCGCCACGTGAATCGGCCGGGCCGGCACGAGAGTCTGTCAATCGAAATTGATTGAGCATCGGGGAGAATGTTTGCAACGATGTCTTGTCACACACATGCTCCTAAGGCATGTCTCGAACAAAGGATAAGCGATAGTCACGCAACATTATGAGGCTCCACTGGATTGAGCTTATGGACCCCTCCATATGAGCAGAAACGAACTCTTCGAGACATCTCTACTAATCTTCTGATGCCATCACTCTACTTCCATGTTTCATACTTTCGCGGACTCGGCCCTTGTTGCATTTCGATTCGGAGACCAAGGAACGAGCTAGGCCTCGAATTGCGTTGCGGCCCTGCGGGTCCCGAACAACCTTACGGAGACACGTCCACTGCCAGTTGATCTTCTGCTTTATTTGAAAAGTATACTGCTTTTTGCTACACGCAGCCCGGATTACGCGTTCAAGACTCGTACTCTTGAAACTCTGAGCCTCGTTCCCACGCACTACTCAACGCAAGACTAGCAGAAGGCATGGTACTGCGAGAGAGAAGTGTTCCTCTCGCTCTCTCTTCGGCACTCGCGATAACAGCAGTTGCCGGTCGTGCATTCAGTTTCCCATGCTTGGATAGCCTTACAAGTTGCCAACGGCTGACTCCGCTCTCCCGCTTCATCTGCCATATTCGGACCCTGAGCCGGAGCCAGACTATTGCTCAGTAGCGGCGACCTGTCAAGCTAACACCTAGAAATTGTTCGCTGGCGCTACACGAGCGAAAGGTAGGGTCCGAAAGTGGTCAGTGGCGATTTTCTGGAAATTTTGAACTACCGAGGTAATTGATTATCTCAGCTTTCTGACTATGCTTACAAGACTGTACGGATGTCAGGACTACCATGTAAAATGCTTGGGTAGGGGTTGGTGTTCGAGTCGCGTTAGCCGCCTGCCACCGCGCTATACACGGTGATAGGTCTACAGCTCGCGGTTCATGTCCGGGAGGATCGAAATTGCTTGGGCCCGCTCTATGCGCCTATACATGCGGCAACACGACAAGGGTTGACCAAATCGAACCTGACAGTACACACTTGTCTGATCGATCGTCACAATGAATACATACACGTTCACATAGGTCAATCAACTACTGTACCCCAATACTGATGGGGAATAGTTTTCGAAGGCCAGTCATACGCGATGGCGGTCACCCAGAATCTCTGGGTCTTGCTACACATTGGCATTGTCTCCTGGCTATGGCTAACGCAAGTTGTCGTCCAGCGCTTCGAAGCGTACAAAGAAATTTGATCTGCTCAACATAGTGCCCTTGTATTACTCCTTTGTTGAATAACAATTATCAGCGCCCCAATCCGCCTTCGATGTTTCCAACATCCAGGTGTTACTTTACATTTGCTTCACGTCTTCATCGTTGTCAGGTACACTGCTGAAGCAAGCAAGCAAACAATCTCCAAGCGTATCCCCAAGCACTTACAACACTTGCCAAAATGGTTAAGATTGTCCCAAGCTTCGAGCGCACGCAGAACAGGAAGATCCAGTCTCTGGAGGCGGAAGTTGCTGGGCTTCGCATCGAAAACGAACGTCAGAAGAAGGAGATTAAGAGATTAGGTCTGCTGGCATTTGGTGAGCATCCGCACAACACTGCACTTTCGAGAAAGGCACTTACACTTGAGACTCCCAGCAACACCCCGTCGTACGCGCGACCGACTTTGGCATCAACGAATCGAACTGTGAAGCCCCCGGTGGTGGAAGACAGCAAGGTCGTCGATGATCGCTCGCCAATGTACGTCGATGGTAAACTCGTTGTGCTCAATAAGCCTCGCCCTCACTACCAGCTATCGACTCGTGCCAAGGGACCAAGTTACGGCCTCTGGGGCGACTTTTCTACGTTCAGTCAAGAAGAGCACACACTCTGGATCACGTATTCCAGGCCATCATCTCCAACCAAAAAGCGACTTCGAATGCGATACGGTTGTAAGTCGTGTAACGAGTTAGAAGCAGCCTGGAAAGATGACAGCACACACTCACTGGCCGCCCGCAGTCGCTTGGACGATTCCGAACACAATTTCCAATTCTCTGCCGCGGCTTGTGTTAACATCCCTTACAGGAAACAGTATCAGCTCCTACACTCGGCTTTCACCCTTGCCCAGGACATCATGTGGCACCACCTTCGGAAGCACTGTCCCAACAGACAAATCGAGCACTGTTTCGAGGGACCCAGAGAAGTCAAATTCTGCAGAAGTGAGTTGTTGCACTTGATTGCTGACGTTGACTGGAGCATCAAAGATCACTTCATGACAACCCTCCTCACAAGCACGATGGAAGGTGTCACCACTCTGCGGAACACACTCGCCCACCAGAATCGTGTGAGCTCGGTTATGGTCGACGTCCTCATCACCCGCGTGCAGAAATTGGCGGTCGTCTGCATGGACGAGAAGCGCGCAATGAAAGTCCGCAGACTGCGCGATGAGCTATGCATGCACGCCGAGAAAGCCGTTACAGACATCGACGAAAAGTTCCATGGCACATGGGGTCCATTCCAGTCCAAAGGACGGCAGTGGGCGCTGCACCACCAGCGGACCTTCCACGATCTGACCAACGCGCACCGGGACAAGAAGTCTTGGCGGTATAATCCAGCGCCGGAGGTCGTTAAGATGGCCGCCTGGGAATGGAAAGCCGAGACCCGTGACTACGTGCTGGGTTCGTTGAATCACGAGTATGTCGCGGCTTTGGAGAGAGCTTCGGCTCGTCTGGTCGAATTTGGTCCGAGGACTTCTTCTGATGACGGAAAGACTGATGAGGAGTTTGAGGCAGCCTTCGAGGAGAGCGATAAGGCGGCGATCGTACCAGCAGATAAGTCAGACGAGGGTGGAGACGAGGCTTTGGAGAGTTCTGGGACATCGGGTTGGTGAGTATTCAGTAGACAAAAACGTATTTCAGTTTCAAACCACTTTCAGTTTCCCCATTCGTTATTTATGGTAATTCGTAAATTGCAGAAGTCGTCATTTCAATTCCATATCAGCATTAATTCGCTAATCAAGCCATGTGCAGAAAAGGTTCTCTTTGCCTTTCGTGTTGATATTCGATGATTTGATAACTGCTCCACGGCAGGCTTTGGCTTTGTGGACCCCGAATATTTTGCTAGAAGGATTGAGTACATCTTTCTATTGACTAATAGAGTCCACAATAGTGCCATACTCGACGAGGCGGCCACGGGATGCTATCATTCAACGCAGTCGAAGCTCTCAGCCACCAACGGATCTCCTCCATTGTACTTTTGCTTCTTGGGCCACGCGCACAATTTCCTCGTCGGCAGTGATTGACCAGCACCCGGTGCTACGCCATGAAGTGTCACATTCACAGCGGACAGTACATCAGGCGCCACGCCCTGCTCGACCCACTTGACAAGAGCCTCAAGCTCGCTAACAGGTTGTGGACCCGCGCCGCCCCGGCAATGACCAACACCAGGAGCTTCAAAGTAGCGATAGAAGTCTTGCACACCGTCGACTTGCTCTGCGACTCGCTTGTAGTAGTCTTCGGTGCCGTTGGGAAAGATTACTTGATCGGCCAGACCGTGCCAAGTTATCAGCTTGCCGTTACGGGCTTTGAATAGAGATAGGTCGGGGTCTGAGGTGCCGATGATGCTGGAGTATTGGTTGCGTGATTGGTAGAGGACGCGGAAGTATTCTTCGTTGGTCATGTTTTCGAGAACGAAGTTTCCGTCTTTTGCGATGAAGTATTTGATCCTGGTCACAAACATCATCAGTGCGAGCAATTTATGGCGGGCCGAGGCAGGTAGACTTACCAGTCGGCGCTGTGTCTGAAAGGCTTGCCAGTCGATGTGGTGCCGTTAGTATCAGCAATACCAGAAAGCGCAGCGTCTTTGCTCAGACCATACCACTGCCGTTTCCCAGATGGATCGATAAGTCCAGACCAGGCAGATTCGGCTACTTTGGCGCCTTCGGTTGTGAGTTTTTGTTTCCCTCCATCGTCGCACTCGAAAGTCTGTCCAACCACCGAGTAAGGGTCGAAAGCACACGCGTTCGCATCCGAAATGATCCCATCTTCAAGACCGTCGAGATCATCACACGCTGCAATTGCGGCGCTCGTGAAAGCCCTAAGCTCACATGGTGGTGGATATACTCCCATCTGGTTCATGACTTGCTGCGGCCAGGATTCCGTCACCAGGAAGGTGTCCCAGTTGACAGCCGGGGCCAATGCCACGATGCCATCATACAGCTCAGGATACCGCTGCGCAAGCATCAGACCTTGTCGGCCACCTGTCGAGCAGCCAGTCCAATATGAATATGATGGCTTTTTTCCGTAGAATGACTTCGTAATGGCCTGACCTATAAGCGTCATATCTGACAGGGCGACAGCAGCAAAGTCCTGCAAGAGAGGGAGATTCACGTTGCCGGGACTCAGAAGGGCCCAATTGGCTGGTGCAGCGAGGTCAGGGGTTTCGCTTGAGTGGCCGCCATCAGTGCTTGCTGCAGCATAACCGTCGCTCACAGCTAATACGAGAGCCGATGCGCCAGCGCCTGTTTGATAGCCTCCACCACCAGTACCCTGGAATCGACTATGTCAGAAGTCAGCATGAATCTTAGCACTTCGGAGGGTGCTAAAGCTTTAAGATACCCATTCCAGTCGTCCAAAGGCAGCCAGACCTCGACGTTTATTGTATCGTTCCATCCTGGATGAGTGTATGAGCTGTTGCTGGTTAGCGAGAGCATCTTCGGTGTGGCAAGTAGTCACACGCACACGTTGACACCGCAATACGAAACAGTCAGATTGGCAGGAAATCCGCCGAAAGTTGAAAGTACTGTTCGGTTGCGAACTTCGGCGACTGATATGTCTAGTATCTCGGCTCCGAATAGTGTCGGGTGAGGAATGGCAGCGGATGTGCATGCAACTTGTCCTTCGTGCGAAGCAGCAGAAGCCAATGGCGATGCTGCCAGGCCTATTGTTGCGCTCAACAGCGCGTGTTGTAAATACATGTTTGGTTAGACAGTCTTCGGTTTCAATTCTGCGGGATAAGACAGTAGGTCTGTCCACACGATGCCTCACATCTTAGAGATTGTGCAGCCGAGGGTGGACTGAGATTACCAACCCGGACACCCCTCTTGTGTACTGGCATTGTGCCCACTAATGATTTTATGTACACGGCACACAGCTACGGCATGCAGCCGTGGGTCCAATGTTTGCTTGGTAGTCGCCAGACTTGCGCAGAAGCGGGCTCCCAAGAGCTGATCGGCACAATGCATTGCGGAGCCAATGCCATGTCTCGGATGTACCAAAACCCCGTGGGAGAAGGTCATGTTCCGAGGGATCATGAGAGCCACAGAGAAAGCACGAACATGGCTGCCTGGAAGACTGGTCCTCAATGAGAAAGGAAGGACCTGCGATTTTCCCTGCTGTGTGAATTTGGTGGTAAGAAACTTGCAGTGCATCGTCAGCAAGAAGTCACGCGTTGCGATTTCATATCACGAGTGGAAGTCAGTACATATCGGGATATGATTGGAGATGTAAGCTTTCTTGGTCAAGATACAGGTAGTGAAGTCACAGTGCTTCACCTCGAGCTTCAATGTTGTCTCCATGTGACGTGAATCGCGCACGGTGGCTGGGTGCGAGAGGCTGGCTGTCTTCCGCCGATCTCGGCGTTTGTCTTTCTGACACGCTCTCGATTACCGAGCACTCATTGCATGTTGATGTAATGTCTCAGTGAGATTCTCACTTTCTGTAAATACACATAGTATACTCTCTAATGTTGTTCGATGACGATGGGTAGTGCCCCGATCTCTGCAAAATGTCATGAAACAGCACGAAGTCTTCGGCTTTTACGGGTCCGTTCGAGCATAATCAGTGCGTTGCGTCTGCATCGTTCAAAGCACTTCCCGGCCCAGTCTTAGACATACACACAAGATCATGGCCCATGCCAGCAACGTCCTCCATACTAAAGACTTTGGCGTAGTAGTCTTTCCCAACACTTTCGCTGGCCATGAGCATCGCTCTCCTGAGGAACGGCAAGCCGTCCATCCATTCTGCACAGCACTTCATAAGCCAGGAACCAAGACCGCTTGCACGATGATCTCGACTGATGTAGACGTCTGTCAAGTAGGCGAAAGTGACATGGTCGGTCGCGAATCGTGCGAGTCCAATCTGCTGCCAGTCTTCTTCCTTGTAGATCTCGGGTTCGGACTCTTCGAGAGTCGGAGACGGGGTGCGTGGTGATGAGGGCTCTGGTGAGTACTTGTATAGACCGAGTGTGACTGAGTGTTCCAGCATGAGCGCTACCTGATCGAGGGGCATTTCTTTTGCCCAGTACATGTCAGGGCTGGCGAATGATGCATTGATGAAGTTGTGGTCCAGCAGCTTGGGGTTGGTAGATATAAGATAGGCATTGTCTTTATCTTTGTGCCACTCACGGATCGTTGATTGCGGTTGTTGTGCCGCCATAGCTAAAGTAAGAGAATAAGGAGGAAGCACACAAGTCGGATTGAGCGAATATTTCCAGTAATTAAGTGGCCAGGCGGTGTGTCATCGAGTAGCTTTTCTATGTTGTCATCGAGGCTGTCACAGTGCATTATCTGTTGCGCCCTAGAGCCCGGCTGGTCCTGCCTCTCCGGTTCAATTGGTTGAGGCAGCGTCCGGCATGATATCTGCTCGGCACAATCGTATCAGCTCCGTATCTCAGATTGGTACACATACAAGTACCCTGTATCGTATTTTACGATTGGACCTCTCCGATTTAAACTGCATGGGAATCAAGCATGATGTTCCGGATGGACGAGCACGATGTAGTTTAGGGTTGGGGTTGGGGTCTATGTGGACTGCCTTGTTGATGATAAATGTCCAATGACTTGGTCACAATCGGTCCAACTATGGATCTGATACTTGTTATAGCTTATAGTAGGTCTGACTTCATATTTCAGGTAGTTTTACGGTACAGGCGTGATTGATGAGACGATTATATCGTTTTATATTTTTGCTGACAGCTGGTGTCTGAAACTGACCAAACTTGCACCTGAACCGTCCTTGAAGATCCTGCAACAAAGCGAACAGAACAATTGTTGACAAACATAATATCGTCCGAAGGTTTCCGAAAGCAATTTATTACGCATGTCTAACATCACTGACGCCTTGAATCATAGTGTACATCTTTTCGATCTTTCCCTCGCCGTTGACGAACATGACATCGTTGCCACGTACGGGTGCAGCCTGGCCAGTCGGTCCAAACTCCCATTCCAACATCACTAAATCGCAATTAACCCAGACATTGCCACGCGGTCGGAAAATCCATTCCGGGTTTCCGTCAAGGAGTTGCGAGATGAAATCGTTGATGACATCGAAGCCTTTGATCAACTTGTCAGGATCGTAGAAGGCGATATTTCCATCGTAAGTTGCTTGCATCTGGGTCAGGCGTTTGTTCGAGTCGCGCTCATTAAAGATGTCCAGAAGGTTTTGTTTGGCGAGAGTTTCTGCCTGTTCTCGAGAGATCGCTGGTTTGCTCGAGTTGGAGGCCATCGTGCTGTTGACTCCACGAGATTTGATGTGAAAGCCTCAAGTGAGTACCATAGAATGAAACTGGAAGTGTTTTTATCTTCGAACGGACCATATGACAGTACACCCGGATTTGTGTAAGCTATGACTAGTCAGTCGGAACTCGACGTGCGTGCTGTAGTCAGCAACTTTGTAAGCATGGTCACCTGATCCGGATTGAGAAACTGGGTCTCTTTCTTGTCGTTGTCTTATGAATCTACCTTCAATAATAGTGCAGTGACTAGAAGTATGTGTAAGATATTTGTCTACACGGCGCGTTCTACCAAGTATCGATGCGAAAGGTGTGTTCGTTATATCTTGTCTCTTGTAGGCCAAATCTTACAAGAATATAAATTTTTGAGCTCACAATGATACCATCAATTGAACAATTGAATCATCTGGACATTTGGCCGAGTGGTTATGGCGCTAGCTTCAGGCAATGAAGATGTTCATCATCTTCGCTTCAAGCTTGCTAGTGGGTAATTCCGCGTGGGTTCGAGTCCCACAGTGTTCAACATCATTTTGACGATTTTTTGGCCACCACTACAATGAACCAAGGTTGGGTATGCGTTCCGGGTCGACTACGATCGATCTGAATCGATTCTGAACGATCTTTAACGATAACAGATGATTTATCCTTCGGTTTCTGTTTTCGGAGGTTAGGTCACGTGTCGTCATGTTCAGGCGAAGCAAGATCTTCTCCGCGTTGTCTGTTCATGTATCAGACGGTAATAGACGTAGTAACGCGACAATGAACAACAACAGTATGCTGTGACACTAGCTACAAGAGCTATTACATCTAGTGGTGTGTAACTATTTTGACCTTTTGGATGGCGGTTGTTCGGAGATCAGGGAAGAATGAGGGTGAGGGCACTGTTTATGAACAACAGGAAGTACCGTCAATTCTCGACACGAGACGCGAAGAACCATGAGGCTGGGAAGTGTCCGAGACCCGGGGGTTCGCTTTGTCAATTCGTCCATGCACCCGGTCCAACGATCATGAATCGATCTTCAAGGTGCAATGTATGATCTAAGAGAAGGATGGGATTGTATGTAATTTCGGTCTCCAAGCGGCACCAACACGACGATGGAGTCGATCAAAGCCTAGCAAGGGGCCCATCCGGTCTCTGCACACCCAAGCACACCTTCGTGATATCATCAATGCTGTTACATCCCGTCAACTGCATGCACCGTCGGAACTCGTTGTGCAACGTCTCCAGCATCAGCTCAACACCCTTCTGGCCGTCGTACTATGAACGTGTTAGCTGCTGTCATATGAACACAAAATTAAATACCACTTACGGCAAGCCCCCACAAAGCCGGACGACCGACCCAGCAGCACTCAGCACCTAGAGCAAGGGCTTTGAACATATCCGTACCAGTTCGGATACCTCCATCTATATGAATACGGATCCGACCTGCTGCGGCAGCAGCACACTCAGGAAGAGCATCCAACGTCGCGGGTACACCATCGAGCTGCCGGCCACCATGGTTGGAGACGATGATACCATCGCATCCCATCTCGATTGCCTTCAGAGTGTCTTCAGCCGTGAGAACTCCCTTGATCCAAATTTCCATCTTCGTCACAGATCTCAACCAGGGGATGTCGCGAGTCCAATTGTGCCCGTCATCGTTGAAGGCCTTGAATGTGTTGTCGTGCGACGTAGATCTAATTTTCGCATTGGTGAACTCCAATATCGGGAACTCAAAGCCTTCTGGCGTGCGGAAGTCGTTGCGCCATTCATTGAATCTCACACCCAAGACAGGCGAGTCTGCAGTGAGTAAGATGGCTTTGCAGCCCTGCCTTTCGGCTTCTTGGATGATGCGAAGCTCGAGGTCGCGGTCTCTCATGGTGTATAGCTGCATAGCATGGTCAATAGGCCCGACTGATAAGCCTGCTTCCCGGATTTGGTCTATGCGGTAGTTGGCATAGGAGCTGATGCCCATGTTGACTCCAGCTTTGGCACACGCTTTGGATGTGGCGAGCTCGCCTTCAGAGTGGGCCATTGCCTGTAGACCTGCGGGTGAGACACATAGTGGGAATGCTATCTTTCTGCCGAATACTTTCGTGGAAGTATCGCATCCTGATACATCGACAAGTACTCTGGGTCGAACGCGGTATTTCGAGTAGGCGGTAGAGTTTTCGTATATGGTGACTTGCTCGGTCGATCCTGAATTATAGAAGTCTGTTCGCGAGTCAGTATTATTGCACGATGGAGCCCTCTGTGAGATCGGTAGCAGAAGCACCACAAGGATGAACGGTCTTCTTTGCCACATTGTCCTAGGCCAGTGTTGAATTAGACTCACCTCTTGCCGAAGTTGGTAATTTCTTCGAGCCGGCCTCTTTGAGATCCGCGATGCACAGGATCTTCTCCGCCACAATCACAGGTACAGG
Source organism: Epicoccum sp. F181 (assembly GCA_037042865.1). Lineage (NCBI taxonomy): Eukaryota > Fungi > Ascomycota > Dothideomycetes > Pleosporales > Didymellaceae > Epicoccum > Epicoccum sp. F181. The sequence continues at coordinate 93,231 of JAJSLS010000030.1, read as the reverse complement.
ACCTCCTCCGGACATATCTGCAGGCGTAGCACTAATGCCGTAGAGGAAAAGGAAGCAAGTATTACGGCAGTACCTGGAAATTAGATGCAGATACTTGATTGAGAATCGCTAACCGTTAAACACACTCCCACTCGTGTCAGACTCCACTCAGCCTCCGGTTATCTTGTACACGGTTAAGGCGTGCATGGGATTCAGTTAGGGCGTGCAGATTACCCCTCAAAGCAGGTAGCTTCTTCTTCTTCTTCGATAGCATAGCTTCAGACCGCCAAACGAACATCAACACCACGGTGGCTTCATCGCCAATTTGAAGCCATCGGAAAATCTAGCGTATGCTAGTAAGCTTGGTTTTCGTTGATATCGAAACGTGTGCTCGACCTGCAGAAGATCATGCAGGTGACAGCTGAGAGCTCATCGGTGAGCTGAGAGTTTGACCCGAAGCTGGAGCTGTGAGATGCTGGATTTCGAAATCTCAACACAAATGATCCTGAAAGCAAGAAGACCCATCCAATATATGTACCGCCCAAACACGCAAACCATTAGCACGGCGTCTCCATAAACCGAATGCGTGACTTCCACATCAGGACGCACATATGTGTGCTAGCATGATATATCACCAAATATATCCCTGCCGGACGCCCTCGCGTTCGGAGAAAGGACAAAGTGCCGACTTTCTAGCCAATAAGCGACAGCCAATGTCCGATGATGCGTGCGACAAGCCCGAAAGGTATAAACATAGCTGACGGACGGCCGTAAGACTGAGAGCTGAGACCGCCTGCTCCAATTTCCTACTTCTCCTTTACATCTGGACAGCTCACACTACAAGCCAAACGCAAGAAACTCACCAAAAAATCACCACACACCAAAAAGCCGCCAACATGTCGTAAGTCTCCGCCCTACTTCAGCCCCAAATGTCTCACCCGAAACTAAACTCTTTCAAAGGAAGCCCGTCCACCCCGCCACCGTCCACTTCCCCATCGCCTTCCTCTCTCTCGGCTACGGCCTCGACATCCTCCACAGCCTGGGCGGCAACCTCCCCAATGTCATCGCCAACGCCCTCCCGCCGGCCAACGACCTCTCCCGCGCCGCCTACTACCTGCTCTCGCTCGGCCTGATCACCTCCATCCCAGCAGTGATGTCCGGCGGCCAGCAGGCGGTGCAGTTGTTCTCCAAGCAGGGCCTGTACGAGGCCGACGGCAAGACGCTGAAGCAGAAGTCCAAAGCTGTGATTGCTCACGCTGTTACGAACGATTTGGTGCTTGCTGTCACGACATATCTGTGGTACTCGCGCCGCTCGCAGGCTGCTAACACTCTGGCTGGAAAGCTAGGTGTTGGTAGCCTTGCTACTGCTGAGGCTGCTTATGCACCGCAGGCGTGGCAGGTGATTGCGGAGGTTCTGGCATTGGGTGTGCTTCTGTTTGCTGCCAGCATTGGTGGCGCTCTTACCTACAACTACGGTGTGGGCTTTGCGCCGGCTGGAAAGGCGGGCAAGAAGTCGCAGTAAATGATGGAGGCAGTTCAATCCAGAAAATGATATCATGTGAGCTGCTTTGGGCTGTTCAATATGCATATCTCGAAATGAGTAGCGTAGCTCAGGCATTTCATGGGATTTATGATGCATCCCTGGAAGTCAACTTTAATGTCAAATCGAAAACGATTCAAGCTGCGTTCCTCACTTTGCAGCAATGCAACAATTCACCTATAATGTCAAGTGCAAAAACGATATAGTCATGATCAAGCGTTACGCATTGCATTCTGTTGAGATAGTCGTGCTGTCCACCATATTGTTTTGTCTGGTCGATGCTGAGAAATGCATTGCTCGGCAGAGGCACGGCGGGCTGCAGCGCAAGCTTTCGATTCTGCCCACATTCGCCTTGTCCATGCCTTTGAAGGAAAAGCGCCGAGTTGCTGTCACGCACTAGAGGCACGTGTTTTTGGTGAAGCAGGAACGGCCAAGTCGCTCTCATTCAGCAGTCCCAGCCCTTGGGCTCAGAACGCACGCTATGAACCCTCCCAAAATGCGCCATCCGTGCAGCTTAGTCGTTTAGGTGAAAAAGAGGATTTAACGACCACCCTTCTGCTTCTTCTCGGCCTCCTTCATGACCTTCTTGACGATCTTCTGCTCCTCGATAAGGAAGGCGCGGACGACACGGTCGCGGACGCAGTTGGCGCAGCGGGAGCCACCGTAGGCACGCTGGACGGTCTTCTTGGGGCGGGAGATCTGGGAGTACTCGCGGGGACGGAGGGCGGGGATCTGTTATAGGCTTCCGTCAATATCCCATTCCTTTTTCCATGCCTGCTAGGCTTTTGTCTTTTGATGTTGGGGTCGACGTACACCAGGGAGCTTGACACCGCAGTCACCGCACTTGGGGGAGGTACCCCTCTTCTTGATGTGAAGGTACCTGTGCTCGCCACCGGGGGTCCTGATAACGCGGACCTTGTTGGAGACCGTGTTGTACCTGAGCATGCCTGTGTTAGCCTCCGTGTTTTCTATCCCATCCTCCTCTCCCGGCTGATCGTAGGTCCAGGAAATTCGAGGTTCGAGTGCGCATGTTGCGACAAGTCCTTTTTTCGGGCGGAGGAACTCACGGCTGGCGGCGCCTGTAGGTAAGTCTGGTGTCGGCCATTGTGTTGGTGTTGGGCGGCGTGTCTGGTCGGTTATCGGAGGGTCGCTGGTCGTCAATCCGTCGCAGTCGATGTCGCTCTGGAAATTCTGGATGGCTGCCAGAGCGCGGAGTGCGTGAGACTTGGCAAGTTCGATCGGGCTTAGCGCTTGACCATTTTCAGGCAAGTGCACGTGACGGAAGCGAACTTCGACCTAGCCGTGCTCCGAGAACTTCAAACATTCATCGATGCGAGTGATGTCCGGTAGGTAGATAGTCTAAGGTGATGTCTCGTGGGTAACTTGTAGGTGCAGTCTATTAACTCTCGGGCGCAATCTTTTCGATCCTCATTACAGACAGTTTGAGAAAGCATCAAGATCAAATGGCCTGTTCAGCTCCACGTCCTGTTCATTGAGCCCAAGTCTACCTTACACACCTCGATGGTTTACATGCAATCGACCGCATACAACACGATTGCGGTCCTATCACATCTTCAGTGCAACACGCTGGTCGTATGCTAGCTACTTGGTGACTTCATGGCTCATTCGAGAGCAATGTATACTATTTACCCAAGGATCACTTGAAAATGGTACCGAAGAACCGCATCCTGTTTGTTAGCAAGAAATGTTCAATTGATGGGATTGACGCTGTCACCAATATCTCTTCCTCGAGTGTAGTGTTGCCATGCGAGAGATATGTCCAAGGACTATCTACAGATATCCGCCACTAATATAAACCAACTGAACTTGCCAGCTGAAGGAGCATGGAGGTACTGCTTTCTAGAATGCATGCTGGAACAAATGTGCTTGTCATCACTTAGGTTAGGTAGGGTACGCAGGTCATCACAGCACTTGAACACATGCACTCGCGCATGAGATGAAGAGCGTGCATCGGAAAATTGCATTGATGTTGTGATACATATCAAAGGGTGAACATTTTTTGTAATCCACGATGATCTATTTACATGTATTCATAAGTCAAAATATCTATGTTTCTGCTGCTCCTTAGTGGCGAGCTCGTTCAGCTGGCTGGTCAAGTTCAAGTCTCAAGTCTAGCACAGCATCCATCCGTGGGGCGCGCTTTGCCTACACGCAACTTTCTTCTCACGCGCCACCTCGCTGGAGCCCATCTACCAATCCATCGCAACACCACGCGCGCAGGCCACAGCGCATCGCATAAACTATCTCTACGCCCTTCACAAATAATACACCGGAGCTTGTGTATTGTGGCAGGCGCAACGACCAACTTCAAAGAGGCCGGCTCCGCCGCGACCACTCATTGAGAACCTCACCACACGATACGCGCATCATCCCATCATGTCCGGTCTCCCACCACCGCCTCCGCCAGGATGGCAACCTCCTCCTCCTCCAGGCGCACCTCCAGGATTCTCCTCGGCCGGCGCGCCACCCCCTCCTCCAGGGTTTAGAGCTCCTCCTGTCGACCCCGAACTGGCGAAAAAGCAGGAGAAGAAGCAGAAATGGGTGCGCAGCCAGCGTCAGCGCTTTGCTGAGAAGCGACGTGGAGGATTTGTGGAAACTCAAAAGGCGGACATGCCCCCGGAGCATCTGCGAAAGATTGTAAGGGACATTGGAGATGTGTCGCAGAAGAAGTTCAGCAGTGACAAGAGGAGCTACCTGGGTGCTTTGAAGTTCATGCCTCACGCTGTCTTGAAGCTTCTCGAGAACATGCCTATGCCTTGGGAGTCGACGCGCGAGGTCAAGGTGCTGTACCATGTCAATGGTTGCTTGACTTTGGTGAACGAGGTCCCTCGTGTCATCGAACCTGTATTCCAGGCACAATGGGCAACCATGTGGGTAGCTATGCGCCGTGAGAAGAGCGATCGTCGCCACTTCAAGCGTATGCGCTTCCCTCCTTTCGACGACGAGGAGCCGCCACTCAGCTGGTCAGAGAACATTGAGGATGTGGAGCCTCTCGAGCCTATTCAGCTGGAACTGGATGAGGAGGAAGATGGACCCGTCTACGAATGGCTGTACGACCCCAGGCCACTCTCAGACACATCTCACGTCAATGGACCGAGCTACAAGGAATGGAACCTCACACTGCCACAGATGGCCACTCTGCACCGACTGACAGACCCTCTCCTCTCGGACATCGTGGACAAGAACTATCACCATCTCTTCGACCTGCCCGGTTTCGCCACTGCCAAAGCTCTGAACGTGGCTATCCCTGGTGGCCCAAGATTCGAGCCTCTTTACAAGGACATCGATCCCAACGATGAGGACTTTGGCGAGTTCAACGCCATCGATCGCATCATTTTCCGTGCACCAATCAGGACCGAATACAAGGTCGCCTTTCCTTTCTTGTACAACAGCTTGCCACGCAGCGTAAAGCTTGGCGTGTACTCATACCCCCAGACAGTCTACGTCAAGACTGACGACCCAAATCTGCCGGCCTTCTACTTCGATCCGGTCATCAACCCGATCTCTTCTCGTTCGGTAGCACCCAAGAATTTGTCCATCAGCAACGAGGATGAAATTTTCGGCGCTGGCAACAATGAGGAGCCCGATGAGGAGGATGGTGGATTCAGTCTGCCAGAGGAAGTTGAGCCTTTCATGGCAGATGAGGAGCTCTACAACGACGACACAGCATCCGCTATCGCACTCTGGTGGGCACCCTACCCCTTCGACAGACGATCAGGCAAGATGGTGCGCGCGCAGGATGTGCCGCTCGTGAAACAGTGGTACCTCGAGCACGCCCCACAAGGCCAGCCTGTAAAGGTCCGAGTTTCTTACCAGAAGCTATTGAAGACTTACGTCCTGAACGAACTCCACAAGAAGCCAGCAAAGGCACAGAACAAGCAGAATCTGTGCCGTAGCTTGAAGAGCACCAAGTTCTTCCAGCAGACCACAATCGACTGGGTTGAGGCTGGTCTGCAGGTTTGCAGACAAGGTTTTAACATGTTGAACCTGTTGATTCACCGCAAGAACTTGACCTACCTGCATCTCGACTACAACTTCAACTTGAAGCCCATCAAGACTTTGACGACCAAGGAACGCAAAAAGTCTCGATTCGGCAATGCCTTCCATCTTATGCGTGAAATTCTACGCCTGACCAAGCTCATTGTTGATGCGCAAGTCCAGTACAGACTAGGCAACATCGACGCGTTCCAGCTTGCCGACGGTATTCTCTATGCCTTCAATCACGTCGGTCAGCTGACAGGTATGTACCGTTACAAGTACAAGCTCATGCACCAGATCCGTTCATGCAAGGATTTGAAGCACTTGATCTACTACCGCTTCAACTCTGGCCCTGTCGGTAAGGGACCGGGTTGTGGTTTCTGGGCCCCGGCCTGGAGAGTCTGGCTGTTCTTCCTTCGCGGTATCATTCCACTGTTGGAGCGCTGGCTCGGTAACCTGCTGAGCAGGCAGTTCGAAGGTCGCCACAGCAAGGGTGTCGCAAAGACTGTCACCAAGCAGAGAGTTGAATCTCACTTCGATCTTGAACTCCGTGCCTCGGTCATGGCCGATCTTATGGACATGATGCCGGAAGGTATCAAGCAGAGCAAGGTCAACACAGTCTTGCAGCATCTGAGTGAAGCATGGCGTTGCTGGAAGAGCAACATCCCCTGGAAGGTTCCGGGTCTACCCAAACCAATTGAGGATATCATTCTTCGTTACGTCAAGAGCAAGGCCGACTGGTGGGTCAGCGTTGCCCACTACAACCGTGAGCGCATCAGGAGAGGCGCGACTGTCGACAAGACCGTCGCCAAGAAGAACTTGGGCCGCCTGACACGTCTCTGGTTGAAAGCTGAGCAGGAGCGCCAGCACAACTACCTCAAGGATGGCCCCTACGTGAGCACTGAAGAGGGTGTCGCCATCTTCACAACAGCAGTTCACTGGTTGGAGAGCAGGAAGTACCAGCCGATTCCTTTCCCCTCTGTCAGCTACAAGCATGACACCAAGATTCTCATTCTCGCGCTTGAGCGTCTGCGTGAGGCATACAGTGTCAAGGGACGCCTCAATCAGAGCCAGCGTGAAGAATTGGCACTGATTGAGCAAGCTTACGACAGCCCGGGCACTACTCTTGCACGTATCAAGCGCTTCCTCCTAACTCAGCGTGCGTTCAAAGAGGTCGGTATTGACATGAACGACAACTACACATCCATCAACCCCGTCTATGACATCGAGCCTATCGAGAAGATCACAGACGCATACCTTGATCAATACTTGTGGTACCAGGCCGATCAGCGCCGTCTATTCCCTGCCTGGATCAAGCCTTCGGACTCTGAAGTGCCACCTCTTTTGACATACAAATGGGCGCAAGGTATCAACAACCTTTCCAATGTCTGGTCAGTAGACGAGGGCGAGTGCAACGTCATGCTCGAGACCCGCCTCGACAAGGTTTACGAGAAGATTGACATCACTCTCCTCAACCGTCTGCTTCGATTGATCATGGACCACAACCTTGCGGACTACATTTCATCGAAGAACAACGTGCAGCTGAACTACAAGGACATGAACCACACCAACGCATACGGTATGATCCGTGGCTTGCAGTTCTCTGCATTCGTCTTCCAGTATTACGGTTTGATCATTGATCTACTTTTGCTGGGTCTTCAGCGCGCCAGCGAGATTGCAGGTCCACCAAATGCGCCTAACGATTTCCTCCAATTCCGCGACCGCGCGACCGAGAGCAGACACCCGATCCGTCTGTACACACGTTACATCGACAAGATCTGGATCTTCTTCCGCTTCCCAGCAGACGACTCGCGTGATCTTATTCAGCGTTTCCTGACCGAGCAGCCCGATCCCAACTTTGAGAACGTCATCGGCTACAAGAACAAGAAGTGCTGGCCACGCGACTCCAGAATGAGGTTGATGAGGCACGATGTCAACCTTGGTCGTGCCGTCTTCTGGGACATGAAGAACCGTCTTCCTCGCAGTATGACCACCATTGAATGGGACGACACTTTCGCCTCAGTCTACTCCAGGGACAACCCTAACTTGCTGTTCTCCATGAACGGATTCGAGGTTCGTATCCTGCCAAAGTGCAGAAACACGAACGACGAATTCCAGGTCAAGGACTCTGTCTGGGCACTTGTGGACAACCAGACGAAGGAACGCACCGCCCATGCATTCTTGCAGGTCACCGAAGACGACATTGCGAAGTTCAACAACAGGATCAGACAGATTCTCATGTCGTCTGGTAGCACCACCTTCACCAAGATCGCGAACAAGTGGAACACTACTCTGATCGCGCTCTTCACCTACTACCGTGAAGCTGCTGTTGCCACTGTTGACCTTCTCGACACTATCGTCAAGTGTGAGACCAAGATTCAGACTCGTGTCAAGATTGGACTCAACAGTAAGATGCCTTCGCGTTTCCCTCCGGCTGTGTTCTACACTCCGAAGGAGCTGGGTGGTCTTGGCATGATTTCAGGCTCTCACATCCTCATCCCGACCAGCGACAAGAGATGGAGCAAGCAGACCGATGCTGGCGTTACTCACTACCGTGCTGGTATGAATCACGACGAGGAGACTCTCATTCCCAACATCTTCCGCTACATCATTCCGTGGGAGGCTGAGTTCATTGACTCTCAGCGTGTGTGGACCGAGTACAGTCAGAAGCGCATGGAGGCCAATCAACAGAACCGCCGTCTCACACTCGAGGATCTGGAAGACTCCTGGGATCGTGGTCTACCCAGAATCAACACCCTCTTCCAAAAGGACCGCTCTACGCTGTCTTTCGACAAGGGATTCAGAGCCAGGACTGAATTCAAGATCTACCAGCACATGAAGTCAAACCCATTCTGGTGGACAAGCCAGAGACACGACGGTAAACTCTGGAACCTCAACGCTTACCGTACCGATGTTATTCAAGCCCTCGGTGGTGTTGAGACTATTCTCGAGCACACTTTGTTCAAGGCAACGGCCTTCCCGTCCTGGGAGGGATTGTTCTGGGAGAAGGTAAGCATCTTTTTTCATCTCCGTACTCTCCTGAGATGCTGTCAGACACGCTAACACGAAAACAGGCATCCGGTTTCGAAGAGAGCATGAAATTCAAGAAGCTCACGAACGCCCAACGTTCCGGTCTCAACCAAATCCCCAACAGACGTTTCACGCTTTGGTGGTCGCCGACTATCAACAGAGCCAACGTGTATGTCGGTTTCCAGGTGCAGCTTGATTTGACGGGTATCTTCCTTCACGGTAAGATTCCGACATTGAAGATCTCGCTTATCCAGATCTTCCGTGCCCATTTGTGGCAAAAGATCCACGAATGTAAGTCAACCCTCCTTCTATCCCATGCCTGGCTGTTTGCTGACTCATTTTCCAGCTGTAACTATGGATTTGTGCCAAGTATTCGATCAAGAACTCGAAGCTCTCGGGTATGTGTTTCACCCAATCTTGTGGTGTAGATTCAGACTCCGTACTGGCCTCTCAGCGGCAGGGTGAGCAGTACGGACTTTGAAGCTAGACTACGAGCCAATTTAATGTCTTTGAGACACTTTGCTGACTTGAACCATTACAGAATCGAAACGGTCCAGAAGGAGACGATCCACCCGCGTAAGAGTTACAAGATGAATTCGTCTTGTGCAGACATTCTGCTCTTCGCTAGTCACAAGTGGTCGGTCAGCTCTCCAAGCTTGCTCTATGACACCAAGGACAACATGACCGCCACAACGACCAACAAGTTCTGGATTGATATTCAGCTTCGTTACGGCGACTACGACTCTCACGACATTGAGCGTTACGTTCGTGCGAAATACTTGGACTACACCACCGACTCCATGAGTATCTACCCCTCGGCTACCGGCTTGATGATTGCTGTCGATCTGGCTTACAACCTTTACTCCGCCTACGGCCAGTACTTCCCTGGACTGAAGCAGCTTGTGCAACAGGCTATGGCAAAGGTCATGAAGGCCAACCCTGCGCTCTATGTGTTGCGCGAGCGTATTCGCAAGGGTCTGCAGCTCTACGCGTCTGAGAGCAACCAGGAGTTCCTCAACTCTCAGAACTATTCAGAGCTGTTCAGCAACCAGATTCAATTGTTCATCGACGACACCAACGTCTACCGTGTCACAATCCACAAGACGTTCGAAGGCAACTTGACCACAAAGCCTATCAACGGTGCTATCTTCATCTTCAACCCCAGAACAGGTCAACTCTTCTTGAAGATTATCCACACATCGGTCTGGGCAGGCCAGAAGCGTTTGGGACAACTTGCCAAATGGAAGACTGCAGAAGAAGTTGCTGCTCTGATTCGCTCCCTGCCAGTCGAAGAACAGCCGAAGCAGCTCATTGTGACTCGCAAGGGTCTGCTGGATCCTCTTGAAGTCCACTTGCTTGACTTCCCCAACATCAGCATCCGTGCCTCCGAACTTCAACTGCCATTCCAGGCCGCCATGAAGGTCGAGAAGCTTGGTGACATGATCCTTCGCGCGACCGAGCCGCAGATGGTGCTCTTCAACCTGTACGATGAGTGGCTCAAGAGCATTTCGTCTTACACTGCCTTCTCGCGTCTCATTCTTATCCTAAGAGCTCTTCATGTCAACCAAGACAAGACGAAGCTGCTTCTGCGCCCCGACAAGACTGTCATCACGCAGGAGCATCACATCTGGCCCACCCTTACCGATGATGACTGGGTGAAGGTCGAAGTGCAATTGCGTGATTTGATCTTGAACGACTACGGCAAGAAGAACAACGTCAACACCTCTTCGCTGACCAACTCCGAGATTCGTGATATCATTCTCGGTATGGAAATCAGTGCTCCATCTATGCAGAGGCAGCAGGCTGCAGAGATTGAGAAGCAACAGGAAGAGGCGCAGCAACTCACGGCTGTGACAACCAAGACTCAGAATATCCACGGCGAAGACATGGTTGTGACAACTACTAGTCAGTACGAGCAAGCCAGCTTCGCCTCCAAGACCGAGTGGCGTACCAGAGCCATCGCGACTGGCAACCTGCGAGTCAGGGCAAACAACATTTACATCTCCAGCGAGGACATTCGGGACGACGAGGAGCACTTCACATACATCATGCCGAAGAACATCCTTAAGCGCTTCATCACTATCTCCGATCTGCGTGTCCAGGTCGCTGGTTACTTGTACGGCACGAGCCCCAAGGACAACAAGCAAGTCAAGGAAATCAAGTGCATTGTCATGGTGCCGCAAGTTGGCAGCACACGCGACGTCAACCTACCGCAGAACCTGCCTGAGCATGAGATGTTGGAGGGCCTAGAGCCACTCGGTGTGATCCACACTGCTTCCGGCAACGAGCCTCGCTTCATGAGCGCTCAGGACGTTACCCAGCACGCCAGGCTCATGCGTCAACACGACACTTGGGACCGCAAGACTGTTACCATGAGCGTGAACTTCACTCCTGGTTCAGTCTCGCTGAGTGCTTGGTCTCTAACACCCCAAGGATACCAGTGGGGCGCAGAGAACAAGGACCTCGGATCAGAGCAACCCGCAGGCTTCTCGCCCAACTCCAACTTCGGCGAAAAGTGCCAGCTTCTGCTGTCCGACAAGATCCGCGGCTTCTTCTTGGTCCCCGAGGACGAGCGTTGGAACTGGAGCTTCCTTGGCTCTGGCTTTGCCGAGAGAGAGAAGGGCAGAGTGTACGTGGGCGTTGGTGTGCCCAAGAGATTCTACGATGACGTGCACAGACCCATCCACTTCCAGAGCTTCGCTGAGCTGGAAGATGTCTGGGTGGATAGAAGCGATAACTTGGCTTGATCGGCTGGATGAGGAGTGTATTGGGTTTGCATGTTGCATTCTGGGGACTTTCAATATGTAAAGCAAAAAGGAAACGCAGCAAATGGCGTTTTGGGCGCATTGATGCGGGTAGGAATTTGTATAGTTTGGTTGTCTTAGTATTAAATGTATGATACCACCGAAGCGATTGCTTCCTAACTCAACGACCTGTGCACTTGATATGATGTGATGACCACACTCCTCAACGTGGTGTCGTCGACGAGACTGCGTAGAAGATCTCACCGTGCTCGGCGTAAAGATGCTGCAAGAGGCTTACCAGCTCAAGAGAAACCCTGTGAATTCACCCATCACTAGAGCCTGCGCTGTCTGGCGCAACTATGTTCCATTCTCATTGAGCCGCGCGGTCACCTGTCTTTGCTGCCATGACCCGGCGCTCCAGAATCCTCGGATCCAGCAAGGGCGAAGCGACCGTTGACGAGTCGAATTCTTTGGCTAGAATTGAGCATCGTCAGTACCAACGAATGTGATTGTTACGCGAGCGAGTAAGCTCGAGACCGGTGAACGCACGTTTCGTTGCTGCCCTCGCCGCTTTTGACCTTCGTACTGTATCGAATGCCATGTTGTTCGTGCGTTGCGCTTTGGATTCTGCGTACGATGCTGATGGTGATGATCGCGGCCGAGGGGCGAGGAGGGCTCGTTTTGGGATCAGGGTTGTTGGCATTGCTGCGAGTGCTATTCACATCATTTGCAGGATAGCTTTATTGCCCTCTAGGAAAGGCATAAAGTCGACATTGAGACGATTATGGCTGCTTATGTGGCGTTGAGGCTCTGCGACGTCCTGCCCAAGCAGAAGCACAAGCGAGCAAGGGTTGCCGATCGTGACGTTGGCCATTCGACACTTTTTGGGGGAGCTTCGGGGTTGAAGTACATTTATGTTAACATCATCATCAACGCCACCATCGCCATCATTGTTGATCGAGACTGCTGTCTGAGTGTACTGTACATACGCCTCTTCTAAAGCTTGGAAACAACTCAATTTAGCACGATGAACGCTCTCAGCACAGCACCGCGAGTCGCCAGCCGCGCCCTCAAGCAGACCGCATCATGCAGGCGCTGCCTCCACATGAACCTCTCGCAACGCACCCAACCCACACGCCCGTCGCCCATCCTCGCAGCCGCTCAGCTCCCTAATGCATCATCACGATGCCTCCACGCTTCCGCGCGCACGCTAGCCGCGCCCAAGAGTAAAGACCGCGGCCCTCCCAGCAAAGAAGATACACAAACCGACTTTGGCGCACTGGACGTCCTAGGAGGCATGCCGCCGCCCACCACAGGCATTGACGCCTGCATGCCCGACGGCTTTGCCCTGAACAACGGAACCCGCATCACAGGCGCAGGCATCATGCTCGTCGGCGGCGAAGCCTTCAAATGGCGACCCTGGGTGCGCGCAGGCAGGAAAGAAGGCACGATCGGCGAAGGAGCTGCGGGAGACGATACCAAAGGCGTGGAGAGCATGAGCGGGAAACTGAAGAATGCGAAGGGACAGTGGGAAGCTGACCGGTTGGCTTGGGGCGCGTTGGACCTCGTGTGGCCGAAGCCGGATTTGCTGATTTTGGGCACTGGGCCTGGGATTTTGCCGTTGAGCCCGAAGACGAGGAATGACCTGACGGAGCTTGGGGTGAGGGTGGAGATTCAGGATACGAGGAATGCGGCGGCGCAGTTCAATTTGTTGGCTACGGAGAGGGGGTTGCAGCAGGTTGCGGCGGCGTTTGTGCCTATCGGGTGGAAGGAGGGTGCTTGAGGGGAGTGAATGTGTTGCTTTTTGTGATCGAGTGAATTTGCTCGAACGTTGTACTAACAAATGAGTGTATATATATACGATGCATTGGGCTGGTGTACTGATATGGGGTTTGTAGTACTACACGATATGGATACTGTCTCAAGATTCTCCGACACTCCGACGTGATTGCATCGCGCCTACCTCACTCTCCCTCTCCCACAGCAACTTTACGCAAAGCCATAATTTCAGCGACGACGACTCTGTACATCACTGATGCCACAAACTCACAAGTTCTCACCCATAGCAATCATCGATATGATGAAAGTCGTGCGTCACAGTCGATCCATGTTGGGCAATGGCTTTCGTTTATTAGATGGCCTGATCGTCCTCAGGCCCCTACCCTCGAAATAGTCCACTGTTGTCAGTGGCTCAGCTCGCAACAACAACCGTTACATACCACCACCAAATCCGAAACTCGTCGATTCACAGATGCCACCTTTCCTCTCCTTCGCGACGTAAAAACCAATCCCACCAGTTAATGCAAGATACGGCGCACTCTCCGCGGATGATCGGCGCTGTCCGCCGAATACAGACGCTGCAAGCAAGCAGACTAGGAGACTCGGCTGCATATATTGCTCCAAACAGCTTTAAAATCCGTCCAACAAGAGAGCTCGCCGCCTAAACTCTATGTGCATTGCACTGCAATCTCCGAATGCCAACAGAGCTCCGAGAGGAGCTACAGTATTGCACATAGGCGGTCAAGTTCAGGACAGTCACGGCAACGTCACATCACGAAGAAGCATGTGCGATCATCGCTTCCGCCCAGTCTGGCCTTTCGGAGGGAGTAGGCGAGCACACGACGATCTCGTCTATGTAAGTTGCTTCGGCACGCGCCGACAAGCACATGTCTCGTCTCACGGCGCGCGTGGCATGGACGAGTGGTGTGCTTGTGTGCTGCCATCCCTCCAGTCACGCGGGCTGAGATGGCGCCTGTCCGACCAGCAGCCATGCAGCGCGTACGCCATTCAATCTCTCCAGCTTTTCGTGATGGACGAATGAGCAGGCGCAACCACACGGCCATATCACCACGACCATACTCATCCATCAGCCACGGCCAATCCGCCGGCGCGAGCACGTCGCGGCGACACATCACTTCCTCTTCGAGTCTGGCGGCGGACCGGCCAGCCTTCACTCCGTCGTGCGGGGTAAGCACAGTAGCATCCTTCCACACATGGCCTCATGGCTCGAGGGCTCTCTGTCGTCGTCTGCCGTTCGCCGTCGAGTGGTGAATGGCGAGCCCTCTGCAAACCCTCTCCTCTCCCCTGCCCGCTGGCCGATCGTGCCAGGCTATCACTCAGCTTGATGAAGAGGACGCCTGGATGAGGTGAGGGGAGGAGGAGAGTGCGCGGTCACGGGGGGCGCAGCACTCATCCTCCTGCCCTGGAGGGTAAGCCCGTCCGTCATTCAATCATTCAATCAGTCAGCTCCCGTCTGCTCCCTGCTTGCCTTAAGCACTACCCATGGTGGTGGCAAGGCGCGCGATTCCTGCTTTTGCCTGATCAACCGCCGGTCTGCGACGACGAACAACCACAACGCTGCCGCCGCCGCTATCATCATCGTTCCCTCACTGCGTCTGCACCTGCATCTGTCTGTTGCTGCTCTGCCTGCACCCGCGCAGACGACAGCTGCCGTCAGCACATGTGCCCCCTTCTCCTCCGCCCACCTCTCCCACACACCCATCACTCGCCCGTCACCTGGCAGCAGCAGCAGCAGAGCGCGCGCGCACGCGAAGAGTTGCAGGCAGGCAGGCGCACCTTTTGCTCACCTGCCGTGCCGTCATCATCCTCGCTCTCCGCACCCGCAAAGCTTGTCTGCACGCAGCTCTGAGTGCGCCGTCTCAGAGCTGAGTTCGACTCTCTTTTTCCCTGCGTTGTTCCGCCTGAAGAAACCTCCAGTGTGAGGCGAATCCCTTCGTCTGCTTCATCATCTTGCGCGCCGCGTTGCACCCCAGACCTGCCTTTCGCCCCCTCTTCCGCCACTTTTGATAGCCTGTAAATACTTCTACGCATGGCTTAGTCTTCGCAAATGCATCGCGGTCGGCTGTCACTGTAGATGACTTCCTTTCGACGCTACCACGAGAGCCATGCATACATTATTGCCGGAGTCAGCATATCATCAACCAAACGAAACGTAGCTACCTACCTAACCTGCTCCCGACCCACTCCCGAGCAAGTGTCGCTACTATGTCGTACGTCTCCCATTGGCGCTACCATCCCTCGTTGCTAAACGGCCTGTACTTTGCCCTCCATAGCTACCTGTGTACCGCAAATCAGCCTCAATGGTACCACGAGACTCTTGGCCACTACTGATCATTACATTGCCTTTATAGCAATCCTTCTCCAAACCAGAAGCGCAGCCTGAAGCCCACCGTCTCAGCTGGCGCATACTCAGCTTCGCCCTCACAACTCACACTAGGCACGGATCAGTTATCAAACACGCTAAACCAAAACCCATACCAACAATATGGTTACGGCCACGATCCATCGGCCTTCACATTCCAACCTCAACATCAACCGCAATATCGACAACACCAAATCCCGCAGACCATAAAGACCGACTACCACCCTCAACAACTTCAGCAGCAGCAACAACTACACCAACTCCCATCACCGGTCAATTCACGCAAACGCCGCGCTTCAGAAATCGAAGGCCAACCCATACAAGGCTCTGCCAACAGTAACCCGCTCGGCGCATACGGAAACCCTCATATACCATTCTCTGCAGGCCCCGGTGGCGAGGTAGACTTGGGCCTGCCATCTGCACAAACACTACCGAGTCCTTTGCCCAAGAAGGGCCGAACCAACACTCCTTGGACGCCAGCCGAGGAGCAGCGACTAAAAACGCTGCGCGATGCTGGTAGCAGCTGGAGCGAAATCGCAAAGACTTTTCCTCTACGCACCGAGGGCAGTGTCAAAAAACATTGGTACAAAGTGCGTGCCCACTTCCTGCGAGGTTTGCGATCTTGGAGACAATGTTGAGGGACATTGCGTCCTTGCTTTCTTGACCGCATGCTTGCAACCAACCTTTGATAAAAACATTTGCTTACATTATTGGTGTTTCTACCGAGCAGGACATGCATTACGCCGAATTCGCGGAAGATGAGGTCAGCAGCTTCGTCCGCCTCTCACACCCGTGAATGAAGAAAGGAGAGAAATCGCTGACTGTCGGAACAGAGTGCTGCGTTAATGCAAGCCATCAAAGACTACGAGAACAACAAGTGGAAGGTGATCGGGCAGAAAGTGGGCAAACCAGCCAAGGTTCGTGATCCTGTTCTCCTTTCTCTTTCCAATTTGCTCCGTTGTCTTGCTTCGCCCTTCCTTTTGCTCTGGCCACATTTGCATCACGCCGCGGCCTCGGTCTCACCACCGTTTGCGGTATACTCGGGATTTTCCGCTTCGACATCATTCACGGCTGGTCATGTGCCGCAGCCTAAAACCCAGACCCTTGCAGGCTCGGAGCCTCTTTCCGAGAAAACACGGCATCACCCCAAGCTTGCAGGCCACGTCGGCAAGCCGAACTTCGACCAAGCCCGTATGCTTGCGACGGCCGAGCACCGAGCATCCTCCTACACGCCTACCTGCCAACACGCCTGCACGCCTACGCGATACGGACTACCTGGCCACGCCCTTCCCGCCTCCCTGCATTCTTAATCTCACCGCACTCGCTTCCGATCCCTTTAGTCGCGCTATTGTCACTACTAGGTCGACAAGGCTCGCTGGCCACTAACGGAGACTTGCGCTTTCTACACACATGACCTGGGACAGAGCGGCAATAAGCGAGTTATTGAGAATTGTTCTGTACTGACCATGTTTCTTTCTTCCCGTCAATAGGCGTGCGAGCAATTCGCCAAGGAGCAAGGGTGGAAAGTCTAGCTAGCTACCTCCTGGCTAGACACAGACCCACCCGCCAGCACAACAACAAGCAGGCGTCGTCTCCAAAACCGGCGGTTTAGTGTGTCGATGAAAGGGGTGGGTGGCTATTGTTGGTACCAACTTATTCCTTGGTTTTTGCTTGGGCAACAAGCGATGGAGTCATTCATGCAAGGGCTCGGATCAGGACGGCAAAGGGACAACGAAAAGGAACGAAAGGGATTGATTCCCATCAAATCCGGGAATTCTTTTCTTTTGGCCTCTCATTGTTTTCGTCAGTCCTTTTTTTTTCTTACTTTATTCTTCTTTGGGGCAAATAGTCAAAAACCCGTTGGTATTTTATCGGTGAGAGGAGCGACAGCACGAGAATTCTACCAATTCTTTACTTTTGGGAGTGGACACTATCACCATTCGTCATGTGCGCATTCACTCACGGCGGTTACCGAGTCTCTGTGAGATCGTTGTCGAGTCGGCGACAACGTCTGTTTCAAGGCAATTTTTCCGCGCGCGCGCATGCGCATTCGATGTACGTGTGGATGGCAAGTACGTATGTATGATACGTGTGTGCCCTGCGCTGCGATGCTGGAGAAAGTGCTGTTCGTCAAGTCACCGCTCTTTCGCCCGCCTCTTCTCGCTTATCGTTAGAGGGAGGTGAGACGAGGGAGATACACACAAGCTTAGATACATTGGTGAGGTACGTACGTCTGCGGATCTCGTTACCTCTCTAGCAGGGGTGAGTTTGAAGGATGCACGTCAAACGGAGCTCCGCAGGGCTGGCTGGCTGGGTGTTTTTGCTGTCGGACCCTCGCGCGAGGACGGAGATATCGCGGCTATTTGTTGCTGATTGATGCGGTAATGCAATGAGGCCTGCCGGGATACTCGATGCGGCGACTTCCGGCACGCATCATCGTTCGCGCTGCAATAACAATGATAGGAGGGCACTATCGCAAGCAACCGCTGATGACAGCGAGGCTGGACGCGGACGACCTTGGCAAGGATGGCACGCATAAGGAGGATGCAGCCACGTAGACGCACGCGTACATAGTACATGTAGTCGAGTACCCTTCCGCAAGTCGGATGTTTCACGGTGAGGTGCTTCCCTGGGCAGGGCATGGCATGGCAGGGCGTCGAAGGTGGGCGTGGGTTGACTGGCTACGGGTAATGGACGTGGCGAATCGAGCGCGGATGACGCACGGCGGATCCTGCACACACACGCGCGTGCGGGCGCGCGAGAGCTCGTTTCGTGTCGGGGGCGCTTGAGTCGGAGCGGGAGTCTGGAGAGGGCATGCACGTAGACGAAGGCAAGGAAAGGGTCTCGTGATTTCTGGGGCGGGAGAGTTGAAGGGTGCTGCTCTGGTATAGACAGGGTCAGAAATGATAATGGGATTTTGCGGAATCCGATTCCTGCGGTCGGAGATTAGCAAGGTCGGTTCGGTCGATTCGGTTCGGGTGTGGGTGGGTTTGAGCTGAGGTGATGCAGTCGTGTGGGATCGTGCCGCGGATCTTCTTGGTGAGAAGCGTTTTGACATGTGCTGCTTGGTATCATACGACATTGTACGATCGTCGCGAGTACCATAGCGCAACTGCGGTACTATGAGTTGTCGTCGATACGGATCTAATGCACCCCTGGGCTCTGAGTTGAGAATCTAGACAACCCTGAATCCAGGTAGATGGATCTATTATGCCGACATAGGGATACTATATGGAGCTACCTTTCTCAAGGAGGGGTCCTCAATCCTGACTTGGCAAAGATGACATCAGTCCGTGGGAGCGAGCGAGTGAGTAACCTCAGCCGTGTGAACGGGAATAGCATTTTTCCCGGTAGGTTGTTAGCAGCTGAAGTGGCTATTTTCGAGCGCGATGGGTTGACCATTTGGGCCATATCAAGCGATAGGCTTTGGTTTCAGATGCGATGTGACGTTGCTTCTGTCGCCGGCTCCTTCGACGGCATGACTGATTGTGTAGTATTTTGCCGAAGCAGGCCCTGATTAGTGAATACTTCTTGGTGCGTTGTGCCTCCGTAGCGAGGAGACAATTTTGCTAGCATCCAGACTACTCATAATGCGGTGGGGTTCGCGGGATATCGGGGAGTCGGAGTGGTGGTGGTATCGAAGCTCGAATTAGGCAAGAAAGGGAGACTTGGCGTGGACTGCATGTCTAGCGGGCGTTGAAGGGGATCAGTGCGGCGTTGCATACTCAGCAGGATTTTAGCAGAGGTTGGTTCGCCGGGGGGTAAGAAGGTGGTTGTTAGTTAGCAAGCGGGTTTGGAAGGAGAGTTTGATGGTCCGGCGAGGCGTGGCGGGTGGATGGCCAGACTGGTGGTGCGGTGGAGCAGTTTGGGAGGCTAGGACGAGTACAGTAGACTAGGCCATGCACAACATCGAAACGTCGCGCCCGCTTGTCACCGGCCGGCGTGGGCCGGGCCTTTTCGTCTACGCATCTACGCACTGCAGGCATCGCGTGCTGTAGGGGTGGATGCAACTACTGCACACCCGAGAGGTCGTCGCGCGAGCTGGTCGGTTTCGGTATGGAGCAATGCCAGGATGGAGGCTCGCGAGCGTTGTGCCTTCGATCAGAGTTCGATGAGAAGTGGGCGCCCGCCGACTCCACTCCACCGCCCCGCGAGATGGATGTGAGATCTCTTAGCAAAGCATTGTGTGAATCCTTCGACACTTGAGTCAGGCTGACATGACGTTGGCAAGGCGCCGCCATACCCGTGCATTTGGGCGTTCGGGATTTGGCATTTGGGAGCAGCCTCCAGTAGCACGCACAGCAACGGGCTGGGCGTATGATGATGGTGACGGTGGCGAGGATGGAAGGGGATGTGGCAGCAGTGACGGAGTGTGTGCGCGCTGCGTGTACCGTCTATACCGTATGCATGAGCGACGTCCAGCATGTGCGTGAATACGGTGATGACAACAAATACTTGGGCTGTGCTGTCCGGTTGTGGTCGTCGGCAGTGGTAGGTGGCCTGATACAACAACACGACCAAGGGTCTCAGACAGAGATCGTACATACATACCTACAAGCTACACACACGTCTCCCGAGTTCCCGAAAGATACCCGTCGGCGCGCACAGCGAAGGCACAGCGATGCGATGCGATGCGTGTATGCCGTGTATGCGTGTAGACGGCAGCGTTGGGCAGCGTGGGTTTGAACGTCGAGGTGGACGTTCGCTGTTGGCTGTGTCACTACATTATCTTACTCACGCTCGTCACCACGGGGTGATTTGATTTGATGCTCTGCCAATGCTCTGCCATGCCATGCGACGCGATGCGATGCGATGCGGCACACCCGACGGCCTTGTCGGCCTTCTCGGCCAGGGCACACCACACGGACACGGAGCTGCTTGCGAGAAGGAAGTCTGAAACTCTATTGCTGCCCGCTGCACCTACCACCAAAACTAACTACAGTCTACACCGTATCTTGAAGGCGCTGCATGTGCACACACCTTGATACGCCAGGCCCCAAAGCTCACCCCTCTAGCACCTCAGTGTGCGCGAGCCGGGCTCAGGTAGACAGCAGACAGTCAGGTATGACCTCACTTCACGCCACAGTGCTAACCTGCACACACGCTGCTGCTTGTACCACTCTGGTCACATGACATCAATTCACGCACGCTGCATATCGCATCGCATCGCATCGCACTGGCCAAAGCCAGCCCGGCCAGCCAGCCAGCCAGCCAGCCAGCACTGATAGCGCGATGCAGCAGCTCGGCTCAGGTCAGGTCGAATTGAGGCGGACGGACGGCATCGACGGCTCCCTCGCAGCGCAGCAGCACGCACGGGGACCTGCTGTCTCGGGACCAGGCCGAAGCGTGCCTGCGACCAAGAGAGAGCGAGAGTGAGTGAGAAATAGTCGGAGTAGATGCACTCCGCGTGAGGCAGCCCAAGAGCTTCCGCGAGACATGGTGACGATCAAGCATCCATTCGGCTCGCCTCCTAGTGGCCTCGACCTCCAACTTCGCGCCGCGCGCATGCACACTCTATCTTCTCGCGACAGGCGGGCATGTCCGGTTTCCAACATACCTACAGCACAGCGCTAATCACCACAGACAACGGAGGCCCTTCCGACGCCGGCTCGCGCCCTTGCAAGCAGCGCTGCAGCAGGATGCCGAATGGCGTAGGAGAGAGCGTAACGCTGCATGCTAGAAGTGCTAACGTCTCGTCCGCGCGCTGGCATCGCTTGCGGCTCCACACGGGCAGGTCGATCTCGAGAAGCCAAGTCCAGCGGACACTCGCGCGGCGCGCAACGGTTTTTCCACTCCACTAGATCCCTGGATGATGGCGCGATAACAGTTCCTTCCAACGGCCTGTACCAGCACAGCCAACTATCACTGCTGCTGCACTTGACGTCCCGAAGCAATCAAACCCTTGGACGTGCGTCCCCGCACACGACCCGTCCCATACGCCTTGTTTCTTGTCTCCTCGTCTCCACCCTTCCAAACAACCGCGCAATCGGCTCCGAATCGGTCCTGCAGGGTCGCAGCAATCTGGCAGCACGCGGTGTCACCTGTACCTGTCATGCACATGTGCGTGTGGTGACGACCAGGGCATTGTGTAGCGCCCATCCTTCGCTGGGATGTGCGGACTCAGCTCCTTCGTTTCCTTGTACAAGACATGGTTGTTTTGCCAACTCGTACTGCAGGGCGACTGCTTAGGAGTCGATCTCCGAATCTTTGAGCTTGTTGGAGAGGACAAGTCAAACAGACTCCGCCTCGCGTTGCGGGCCCTCTGGGGCGCGCGCCTCCCATACGCTTATGCACTCGGTAAGAGCCAAGGCAGCGGTCCGAAACTCTCAATGACTACCGCATCTCGCCTGACCCCACGGCTCTCGAGCACATCCCCAGCGCTGATGGAGCCCGAACAAGTCACTGTGGAGATGCCGTTTGCTTTGTTGAAAATCAGAGGACCGTCTCGTGGGTCAGGGATCGAACTAAATAGTACCTGCATGCGCAAGCGTCGAGCATACTCGCGACGCAACACCAAGTCTTCGTGTCTAGAAATGATCCATGCACCACGCTTGTATCAGGCCCTGAGGGACATGCTTCGCCTCTTTCCGTCTTGGGATATGGGCCAATCCCAAGACCGGGTCGGCATCTACCCAATGGCGTCCGACACGACCCCAAGACGTTGTGCGTCCGTCAAGGGTGGCGATCAGATGCGTGCTCGAGCTCTCGATCCTGCCCCAGTAGTGCACACTCCTGGTGACAGCTGGGCTCCCCGGGAACTAAAAATCACTTGCAGGATAATGGAGGCTAGGTAAGCCGATGGTTGTGTGGCTCACTCCTTACGCTATGATCCCGATGTTGAAGTACGCATCAATACCCTTGACTCCCATGTCTTTCCTTCTTACTCCTGCCTGTTAACACTATATCTTATGTCCCTTGTGTTTCATACCTACCAACTATTGCATTCCGACCCGCCTCACTACTCGCCATCGTCCATGGAATTACACCGTCCACTTTAACAACGTTGACGATACTATACCTATATCCGTTTCGATTTCGATTCACAACAGACACAACAGATACACGTTGTGCCAAGCACATTTGTTGCGATCGTGATGGCTTCAGTCGCCACTCTCTCTCGCCCATATCAGGACTATGGCTTTGACTACGCCAGTCAGGGTCTTTCTCAGCAATCAGACTCAGTACCCGTTACTGCAGCTGAGTATGGTCAACTGATAGCGGCTCAAGGATTCCAGCACCAAGCCCAAGCCGCATACATCCACTCGCCTGAACAGACAACTCAGGCCTATCAACAACATGGCATGCCCGCCGTTGTACTTCCGTCGCAGATTCCAGCGTCGGAGGCCGGTTATGCCGTGGAACAAGCTCACATGATGCCCATGTCCAGGAGGGTTTCGCACGCTGGTCCTGTTTATGGCAGTCCGCATGAGAACATGCAGAGCCAGATGGCTTATCAACAGCAACAGCAGCAGCATCAACAACACTCCTCCGCTCGCAAACGGTCACACGCCGAATACGCGTACGACAACTACCAAGAAATTCAACAGATGCATGGCTCAGGCGTCAGCCAAGCTGTTCAGGTCCCTGTTGACATGGTTTCTCACGGTCCCCACAGTCAAATGCCGCAACATGCATACGGATACAGTTCGGACCTCTCTCCCGTTCACTCGCCGTCCGGCCAGAGCATGTCCCACCATCACCACCGTCTACCAAACCAGCCTCCGCCATCAAAGTTCCACCGAACAGGCTATGGTGAAGAGCTCTATGCTGCTGACGACCATGGACCGCCTTCTGTCGTCGGACAACCTGGCATGCCTGAACCTGCGGCAAAGCCAAAAGGACCCAAGCTCAAGTTCACACCAGAGGACGATGCTCTGCTCATTGAGTTGAAGGAGACCAAAAACTTGACCTGGAAACAAATCGCCGACTTCTTCCCTGGCAGGAGTTCAGGGACACTGCAAGTACGCTACTGCACGAAGCTCAAGGCAAAGACCATGGTGTGGACGGACGACATGGTAAGTCATCAATGCTTGGACACATCAAACCATCAGATCACTCTTGCTAACATTCATCCTCAACAGCTCGACAAACTTCGCCTAGCCCTAGAAGAATACGACCACGACCGCTGGAGGATTATCTCCGGCAAAGTCGGCAGCGGCTTCTCGGCCGCAGCCTGCAAGGAAAAAATCGACGAGATGAACGGCATTCCGCCCGAGCGCCGCTCGCCCATCGCCGACGACCAGCTCGACTCCATGCCCGCCAGCGCCATCGACGATGACGGCTCGCAGGTCTACGACAAGTACGAGAACTCGCTGTCTGTTCACTCGCATCAGGGATATGAGAGTGCTTTGCCGGTGGCGCAGCCAAGTGCTGAGCACCAGCATCAAGCGCCTTATGAGAGTGCGCTGCCGCAGCACCAGCAGCCGGGTATGATGGATCATCATCATAGGAGGTTGTCGGATCATCAGCAGCAGCAGGTCTATGAGCAGGCGCAGCATCATCATCAGCATTTGGGTGATCACAGACTTTCGGAGGTTGCTTGAGCGTCGACTCGGACAACCTTATTGCGATATATGAATGGCACGCGGGCCAAGACATGCATCAGGATCTTGCTTTGGTGGCATAGGCACTCCTCTGTGTGCATATGGGTGTTGCGAAGGCGTCTCACCTTCCATGGCATCGACGAAAGCCATCTAGCCTCCACGTCTATGGTCGCACAAATAACAAGCTCGAACGCTCGCAACCAAGCAGTCGAGCAAGTCCTCGACCAGACAACCGCAATGTGCAGGCGAAACCCACTGGAGCGTTCGGCAGATGCAGCCAATATCGACACTTTGCCACACGCTCCAACAGCACACATCGTCCCGAGCCAATCGATAAAAGCTGGAACAGGACTTCAGCACCATCATCACGGCCACACACTTGAAAGTCTAGAATTGGAAACTGGAAAAAATTATGATATCCACGGAGTTTGATTTGACGTTATGGGATCAGGATCAGGGAGAGAGCTCGAGGGACCTGGCACGGGTTACATGCATGTATGGGATCATGGGGCAACGGTCGATTGGGGAGAGGTGTTACATAAAATTAAGGGTGGGGGCACACAGTTGAGTAACAGTATGACAGGCAGTGGGGAGTTACGGTCTAGGTCTTTGATTGATTGATTGATGGGAAAGTAAGACTTCATGTTCTAATGTTCATACGATTAAGATTATTATTTATGCATATGAAGAAATGTGCGATTTGTTTGATATGATGAAATGCTGTTATTCTGATATGGGCTCGTACTCCTTTTCAACTCTGTATACAAGACAAGGGGGGATCGTGCTTGTGCGCAGGATCGATGTGGCTGCTGCTGCTTCTGGCTTTCTTCGGCAAATGCTTGCGGCTAATCCTGCCTACCTTCGATGCGCAGAGCAATCAATCTATGTGCAATCCCTGCGTGGAGCTACGTCGTTATTCTAGAGGTCACGATAACGAGCGGGTGAAGTTCGGGAGCGTCGAAGGTCTGCAGAGCATTCATTTCTAGCGTCTGCCGCAATTTACATGCATGCAAGTATGTGCTTTTTGGGCAGCTTGACGGTAGGTCAGCTTACCGCAAACAGCTCAGGCACGGACAACGTCCGTTTGCGATGCCTTGCTGCAAACATGCCATGCCAGGGTATTAGGGCGCGCTTGGGGTCTGCAAGTGATTTAGTTCGTCAGACTACCATCCGACCTTGTACTGGCTCGAGACTGGGTATGTGTTTTCGACCGTGGTCTCGCCCGGGTGCGGTCGCCGGTCCTGTCGCTGTGGCTGCGTGTTTGGGTAAGCTTGGGTGGCGTTTCTTGTCGACTTGTCGGATGTGAACCTCGGAATGAGGATGTGTTGAGAGATATTGGAACGAAGTGAACCGTGTTTCTTTGGAATATTACCTACCTCGAGCAGTGCACGTCGCTATTAAGAGTAAGTTAGGTGTTAAGGTTATGCAGGATTGAGTTTGGTGCTTGGAAGTTTGGTACAGTATAGTATGGGAGGTGGTACGCTTAGTCAGCAAGTGCGTAGCTTAGAAGCAAAAAATATGTGCATTGCACCTTCAATCTACTATAGTAATTTGGTAGACGGCTTCTATGTTGGCAAGGGTGTCTTGGTTGCTGTGAATGAGGCGTCTGCCTGGGCAGCTGATGGGTGCGGAAAAAAGGTCCTGATAAAGCGACCTTGCTGCGTGTTTTGGCGGCAATTCCAGGACCTCCGGACCTTTCATGACCGGGTGACGCCATCTGTGACCGGCTAAAGATCGGATCCAATCTTCGTCGGAAATCTGAAACGTACGCGTACATTACGACAAACAGCAAATGTCAGGCCCTCGATTGGAATACTGACCGCGCAAATAATGGCCTCGATGGAGTTGAACTCATATGCGGGAATCGGGCCGCGATGGGAAGGATGCACGGCCGCCTAGTCCGTGCACCGAGCCTCATCGGCGGCCCAATGATCACACGCGTATCGTTTGTCGACTCGAGGGCGAACTTCACTCAGCACCTCACCACGACATCGTCAACATGACTGTCGCCGCGAAATGGAAGTCATCATCATGGAATTGACGGCTAAACAGCCGCCGGAGAAGCGAAGTGACGTCGACACCTTCACGTGCGCCGCGTGACTGGAGCTTTCTCCATGTCCATTCCTCATGTCCACCACGCTAGCCATGGAACCAAGGCTATTCATTGTCCGCTCCAATGGATTCACGTCGATAGTCAGCAACGACATCTTTCGACGCCCATTTTCAGCCCACCTGCTGCCTGGTGATTCTGTCCGAGGCCAGGCCATTGCCTGCGAAGTGATCATCCAAAGGCGAGCTGGTATGACCTTGCTGACTATCATCATTTCTATTGCTCTCCTGTCGACGTCGAGCCTGGAGATGCAATTGGATTCACTAGTTGGACGCTCTAGAGCAAGAAAAGACTCCCGGATCCATGGATACCTTGGGTTCGCAAGGCTTGTTGCTTTACTGGGTTGCAGCCGTCAGTTCGGGCGGGTTCGAGATAAATGCCCGGATGTTTTTTCATGATCCGGTGGTTGTTCCTTCTTCCTTTGTCAACGTTTCCCCCTTACGCAGATCTACTCCGTCCCAATCACAATTCCAAAATCTGTTACACTGAGAGCACTCCGACTCTCGGCACTTGACCCTTGAACCCTTATACAACTCTACTCTGACCCAAGTACAAATTCAACATGAGTGAGGTTGAAGTTGTTTCGTCTATTTCGCCGGTCGACAGTGCTACTGTTGTCGAAGAAATCGAGGAGAAGCCCTTGGCAAAGAAAGCCGCCAACGGCGGGAAACGATGGGGTGCCGTTGATGTAAGCTTCCATGCCTGAACTTAACGATTGTCAAGCTAATAGTCAACGTAGACCCAGATACTATGGGATCATCTTCACAATACTGACAGGCCCGGCGAGAGGAAGTGTTACTGTCCGGAGTGTGAAGAGTTCTGGAGTGGAAAGGTTAAGGCGAAGAATACAGAGTACGAGCCGCTCGTGAATGAGATCGGCAGGACGAACTTGGCTTGTCGGATTAGAGTCTGCCATGTCAATGGTAACATTGACAAGGGAGCTATCTCTCTGGAAGAAGTGCTCGCTGGCAAGCCTCTACCTCTGAAGGCACCCAAAAAGGCGCTAGAGCAGTCCGCTGAGAGTGGAGCCGTCTCTCCAAAACATGCGCTCTCTGGAGAAGAGGTCCTACCCACTCGGGCACCCAAACGGCAAAAGCAGAGCGCCGCTGAGAAGAGAGCTGTGTCTGCCAAGGACGCGCTTCCCAAGAAGCCCCTACCACACGAGCCATGCAAACCGCAAGAGCAGACTCCCGCTGAGAAGACAGCTCTCTCTCCTGGAGACGCTCTTGTTAAGAAGCCCCTACCATGTCAGCCATGCAAGTCGCAAGAGCAAGCTTCCGCTGAGAAGACAGCGCTCTCTCCCACAGACACGCTTGCTAAGAAGCCTCTGCCCTACGAGGCATGCGAGTCGCAGGAGCAGGCCCCCACTGAGAGCAGAGCTTGCTCTCCTGAAGAAGCGCGCGCTGGGGAGCCTCGATCCCGTCAGGCATTCAAGTCGCAACAGCAGATCTTTGATCAGGAGGCTCGTTACCGAACGAACGAAGGCTCGAGAGTCGCACTTACCCGGGAGGCCTTCGAGGCCGCCTGCGCCCTCGAAGACATGAGGACGGGGTCATGGGGCCAGCTGAGTGTCACGGCCCGCAGCATTGCTTGGGGAGAACACGTGCTCCGCTTCAGCACCCAGTAGGGCTAGGACGACTTGGCTATCGGCGTCCGGAGTTTTTTTCTTTGTTTCGAGGATACCCAGGCAAGGCATTCAGAACCTTTGCCATGTTTGACTTATAGTCTTGACCTCTGGATGTGATTGAACGCATCTAGAGTGGTCACAAGGCTTCTTTGCGAATGTTTGAAGTACAGTCTTGACCTCTGGGTGTGATCGGAAACACCCAGAGCGTTGCCAAGGCATGTTTACGAGCTGTTATTTTTGCTTACAGGAGGGCCAATGGACTGGAGGTGGGACTTTGAAAAGCCTTGACCTTTGGGTGCGATTCAAGACACCTAAAGCGATTTCCAAGGCTTGCTGTAGATATCTTATACACGAGCGAATCAGTGAACGAGATCACAATTTCGAAACGTTTTGGTCTCTGACTGAAGTTCGTGGTTGTGACTAAACCGCAAATTGCCATTTTGTCATCTATCAGTAATGCATCCTATATCATTCACGGTCCTTATCATAAGACCTGACGGCGCCATGTGCTGCGGTTAGAGCGGCTGAAGCTATCGTGAAGACTGCGAAATATACGGCAGCATGCTACTAAGGACGACAGTATGCCGCGAGAGCGTTTAACTGATGCCGCCGTGGCCGTTATACCCGACTGGCACACCTCAATCATGAGTCTACTCTTCGAGAAGCCTGTATCTCACACGACACGGGCGCCGGCACCGGCGACTCAGCTTCAACAACGGAGTCGTGAAGATGGATGTACAATTTCGACATCGATATCTGTTTGTTCTTCAATCTCCGGGCAAGCATAATCGCGAACATATACCTGGGTTTCGTTGCACATTTTAGTCGTTATTCTGTTGTTCAAAGCACGTGGCATTGTACAGGGATGTTCGCGACACTTCCTTATCTCCGCTTTCTTCCTTCTCCAGATCAAGACGTCCTATCTTTGGTCTTCTGCCTATCTACACACCCCTACCCAGCTGCCAAATCAGGCAATGCGGCCAGTGATCGTGCCGCAGAGGTCGTCATGATGCGTATGATACTCGAGATCTTGCATACACCACAAGGTTCAAAGGTTTGGCGAAGAAGTCTTGTCCTGATAGCACTGCCCGGCGCTCTGGCTGTGGACCAATCAAAGTCACCTGCAACAGATCGTTCTGTTTTCCGATTACCGCGAAGCCGATCTCGCTGTCTATTATGCCAACGTTTGCATCTCCGGCTAGTATCGTGGTGGAGTAGACCGTTCCGAGTAGGACCAATGATCTCGCAGTCTTGTCTCGCTGAGTTGGCTTGTAGGCAGAGGTATATGTGGAGCTGGTGCCTTCAACCTCTACGACTCGTCTTTCGTTGTAGATCTTGCCCTCCCTCTTAAAAAGCATCTGGAACCATGGCGAAATCATACAGCGAGAAAGACATCGAGGCGACTGCCCATGATTCCACCGATCATGGCATTGGAGAGATCAAGGATTTGAAGATCGACAAGAACCAAGATGCAGCGCTTGAATTTCTTCGCGGCGGAGGAGATGTTCGGCCCATGTCCGCAGTAGATGAGAAGGCACTTCTTCGCAAGATCGACTGGCGCATTATGGTGAGATGCCTCCAGTTATCTGTATGCGTGATAAAATACATACTAACATTTCACCAGCCATTGATGTTCGGCTGTTACACTCTACGTATGTCTTCAATCTCGGTTTGCGAATCACGATCGCTTGTTGTCTTGTCCAGCATCAGTCAGAGCTGACACCACTGCCTCAATCAGAGTACCTCGACAAGACGCTCGTCAACTATGCCAATGTCATGGGACTGCAAGCAGATGCAGGGATCAATGGTTCGTTGTTGAGACCTATAACCAAGATGACAGTGAAACAATTGAGCTGACTTACATCGTTACTTTCGCAGGCAATCAATTCAGTCAGCTGGCGATGATCTTCTATGTTTCCTACTTGGCCTGCGAGTTCCCACATGCATACGGCATGCAAACTCTCCCAACGGCAAAGTACCTCGGAACGATGGTTGTTCTTGTAAGCCAAACACTATGGAAAGTAAACACTACCTGGGATATTGACTAACACCTTTACACAGTGGGGCATCATTGTCGTCTGTACATCAGCCGCGAAGAACTGGGCCGGTCTAGTAACAACAAGAGTATTGCTCGGAGTCTTCGAATCAGCCGTCGCGCCTTCACTCATGCTCGTCACCGTCATGTGGTACAAGGTAATTAAATCTACTTCCAACTCGTGAGTCTACTACTCACCACCACACAGAAATCAGAACAACCCTGGCGCGTAGGCCTTTGGTACATCGGCGTCGGCGTCGGCACCATCATTGGTTCCCTCCTCAGCTTCGGCTTCCAGCACTACAAAAGCAAAGTCTTCACCAGCTGGCAAATCCTGTTCCTCGTGGTCGGCCTCATCACAGTCTGCCTTGGAGCTACAGTACTATTCTTCCTACCAGACAGTCCCATCCGCTGCAAATTCCTCACGCGCGAAGAGAAGTTCTGGACCATCGAGCGGCTGCGCGAGAACCAGACTGGTATCGAGAACAAAATTGTGAAACCTGAGCAGATTCTGGAGTGCTTCATGGACCCGCAGACGTGGCTTCTGTCTCTGATCATGATCACGGCAAATGTGCCGAACGGCGCGGTGTCGAGCTACCAAGCCACTATCATCCGCGGATTCGGCTATGATAGCAAAACCACTGCTCTCTTGCAGCTACCATCAGGCGCAGTTTCGATAGTATCTGTGCTGGTGGCAACGTACTCAGCAGGTCGGTGGTCGCAGAGAGGCCTCAACATCGTCTTCCAGCTGTTACCAGGAATCCTCGGAGCGTGTCTTTTGGCCTTCTTGCCTAACAACGATAGCTACAAGGTTGGATTGTTGATCGGGAATTACCTCACCAACACCATCGGCACGACTATCCCTTTGGTGTATAGTTGGGTAGGCGCCAACTACGCTGGCCACACCAAGAAGGTAATATCTCGCATCTGATCCTGAGGTTATTATGGTCCAGTACTAACGCTCCTAGACTACCATGAACGCCGTGCTTCTCATCTCGTTCTGTCTGGGCAATATCGTGGGACCTCTCACCTTCACACAACAGAGTGCGCCGAACTACATTCCAGCCAAAATCACGATCATCGTGACTTGCTCCGTTGCAGTGGTTTTGACGTTGGCATTGAGGGTGTACTACACGTGGGAGAATAAGTGCCGCGACAAGTTGGTCGCACAAGGCGCGCTGGGCCACCGCACCGATATCGAGTTTTCGGACGTCACGGATCGCAAGAACAAGGAGTTTAGATACCAGTTGTAGGATGGAGCTGGTTTTGGATATACTAGCTCGCGTTAGATACACCGGTCCGTCACGACACTGTATATGATGATTTCATATCACTGACTCCAAGTGGAACAAAGGTGTAGTGAAATCTGACAAGTGAATTGCGCTCCGATATGCAAAAGGGGTTGTATTAGTTGTACAGAGAAAAGCAGTAAGCAGAAAATAAATGCTAGCGCTATCCAGAGGTCGCTTGCGCGTATGCGTCTCATCATATCCAAAGTCGTTAGCTGGGTAAAATAGTTGTTGTCGTTGATCATCATGTTCATATCATGGTCGGGCCAAATTGCCTGGCGGCGCGGTGCACCAGTAAATTTGTGCTGTTGAAGTGTTGCATCTTGACTTCGTCTCAAGCATCGTGCACAATTCGCATGCCGATTTGGTCCTTGAGCTCGGCGCGCCTCTTTTCTCGCGCGGCGTCCTCTCGTGTCTCGCGCCTTTTCCGTATCTTGTCTTTGATGGGCTTGAAGCCAACATATTGAAGCCTGGTTCGTGTGCCGGGGATGACGAAGATTCGACCATCGCCTGATGCGTGCGATGCTATTGAATCTAGGGAAGCGACACGGCGCACCGAGTGCTTTGATGCTGATGCAGAGCCATTGACAGAGGGAGGCTCAATGTATGGTCTTCTTTTATTCGTACCGTGCCTGTCGACACCCAAGCTGTTACCAAGTAAGAAGCCGCCACTTCCACGGAATCCAGGCATGCGTACACTCATGTTGCGAGGGAACTTGGTTTTAGGGTGCTCAGAAGTATCACCTCCGGCTGGCAGTCGCACAAAGGGATCTTCAGGATCTGAATAGTATTCGTCGTCGTCGTCGTCGTCGTCCTGCCAGAAACTGTTGGGCACCCAGTTTGGATGAAGTCTCTCGTCACGCTTCTCAGATGCTGTCGGCGAAGGGCGAATGTTGTGGCTGCGCGTCACCAAGGTGCGGCCAAATAGAGGGCGCACGACAACCTCGCTGTATCGTCTAGCTCGTTTCGCCAAGGAGTTCCGTCGTTGAGGTGTGCTTGGAACCTCTTCTTCTTCCACGGGAACCAGCTCTTTTTCTTCGTCTTCGTGCGAAGGTGTTGGGGGTATAAAATTGATCACTGGAGGCATAGGCGCCGCACGCGGGTTCGTAAGCGGGCTCTCGACTGTGTGTATACTTTTGCCGTTGACCGCGATTGCGGGTGTCTCCTGTACTGTGACGTCTGAGAAGAGGGGCGAAAGCGAAGTTGCAACATCACCGTTGGAATGTCGGCGAGTGTCCTTTGTTTTGGGCGGTGAATGCGCTACGTTTTGGACTTTCTGCTCAGGCTTGGATCGATGCTGAACGACGAGCAGGCTGTTGTTGCTGTGCGGGTAGAAAGCTACGTTCTGCGCCTCGCATACTTCCATTTCTGTGCGATCCGACACACCACTGACTGATAGCGGAGTGCCACGGCTGCGGCTTCGGCTCTGTGTCCCAAATCCAAGAAGATGAGGCGAAGTGAATGTTGTAGTCTCGATGATCGTGCTGACGGGCTTCTGCTCCGCGACAGGCTCGGCTGTAGCATGTTTGTTCTCGATCCTGTACTCTCTTGATGATCGCCTGAGCGCATGCGCCCGACGGCGTTCGCTGTTTGCAGAGTCCGCAGAAGTCGGACTGACTTGGCTGGGTTCGGAGTGCAGGTGGATAGGTAGTGATGAGTGTCGGAGCTTCGGTGGCTCTTTGAAGATAGACGGTGGCTTGTGTCGAAGTTTCAAAGGTTCTTTTGCACGTGAGAGGGCGGGTGAATTGTCGTTGGATTGTAGAGGACGACCGGTGCCGCTGAGAGGCCGCTTCTCGTGGCGCAGCGAGTGTGAACCCGACACGGAGCGGGTGGTTTGTGGACTTTCGGGAGCGCTTGGCTGCGGTGCCTTTTGATGAGTTGTGTTCTGCGGTGTCAGCGCCTTCTTTGGCCACAGGGATGACTCTCGCTTGGGAGCGCCACTGGGCATATATGAGCTGTTGTTGTCGCTGACACTACGCAGAGATTGGCGTTTGGTGACATGTCGCAGATGACGGTTGCGCGCTGAGTCGGTCGAGACGACCACGGCTTCGACTGCATGGCCGTTCTTCATGGCGTCGAAGCGATCCATGTTCGCCTGCTGAATGTGTTTGTATACTGTATCGTTGGCGTCGCGAGGAGGAGTGGCGAGGAATTCAGCAGGGATGTCGGTTCCGGCATGCTGGTTCATCAGGATTCTTCGGAGTTCACGTGCCTCGCGCGGCGTTGCGGCTTCCTTGCTGGTGGCTGCCAGCTTCTGCTTTCGCTTTTGAGCACTCACGCTTGGAGAAGGTGTATCGTCGCTGCGCTGGTGACTGCTCTCATCAGAAGCGCGCTTGAGAAGACCTTGCTCTGCTACTGCTGCCGATGTCGCAACTGGCGGGTTATTAACACCCTTCAACGGCTGTGCACCGTTGACTCCCACTCTTCTGCCATTTCCACTTAGACGAGAGCTTGAGGGACTTGCTCGTGCAGAAGCAACGGCATCCTCGTGCTCCTTCACTTCCAGATACGAAACATGATTATCCCAGTCGTGTCGGTCCTCATTTTCGTGGTCAAAGTCGTGCCCGACGCTTGCATTGTCTCCCTCTTCGTGCGCATCCTCGCCATCTTGTTCCTCTGCACCCGAATCCTTGCTGTCCTCCCCGAAGCTACGGGCACTATACGCGTATGTGGTGCTGCCGTCTGCTTTGTGTCGGTCGCTGGGACTCTCGGTGTCGTGCCGGTACCTCCTCGTGCGCTCTATGTTGCGACTGGAGCCTGTGCTCGGCGGGCTCTCGATGTCCAGGTATTGCTTTGGGCGCACAAATTTATCGCTCGATCCCGTGCTCGGAGAGCTCATAGGGGCCAGCGATTGGTCCGGCTCTTCAACATCTCGACTTGAAGTCGTGCTCGGTGTGCTGCGAAAGGCTCCAGGTATGTCGCGCCAAGGCTCGTCGTCAAGAGCGTCATCCTCGCCATTGTGCAGCGACTCGTCCTCGCTCGACTCCTCATCCCCCACTTGACTACCTGCCTCCTCTACCGCCCTCAAAAACTCGCGCGACAATTCTTCCCTCGCAGTCCGGAATGAGTCTGCCCGCGAGCTAGGATCCCGGCTCAGCAGAGGCCTGGGAGGCTGTAAGATCATGCCCGGTGGGGTATTGTCCGGCGTCAGCAACTGCTGAAGGGTCTCCATCGGGGGCGTCTGGAGTCGACTCTTGTTTTCATCGCTATAGTCCTCTGGTGGCGTCGGTGGGAGGTGCATGTCTCTCGGAGACGGATCGGGTAGAGCTAGATCGACCTTGGGCGCCGCCATGGGCAACAGCGCTATGACAGGGTCATTTAAATAAGAGCCCTAGGGAACTATAGCGCAGGATACGAAGGGGAAAGGAGTTTGCGCATCTGGGGGGACGGATCATGCAAGAGCAGAGTCGCGGGTTACAGCTGCAAGAGACCTTCCTTGGTCCTTGGCGAGTTAGCCTTTAGCCTTCGGCAGCTGGACAGAAATGTGGGATGTCGCATGGTATGGCGATGCTTTAGCGGGTTTTAGCCCGGTTTCACGGCAGCGTGGCAAGGTGAGATGAGACCAACGGCGGTCGACGATATGGCCTGTAGGCTATAGGTCCAACAGACAGGCAACATCGACAACGCATCGCTGACATCTTCGAGATGGCAGGATAACAAGAGAGTCTAGAAGCTCAGAGGTAGGAGTGGAGACGTGCAGGAAGCGCGTCCGTTCCCAGCGCACGAGCTGGCATACTCTATTAGTCGTCCTGTCAAGTCATTCATGGGCCATAGAGACTAGCATGGCGGTATCAGCTATCTGGTGACTGCAATAGACATGTGCTGAGTAGTCCACCAGTCGGTGTGCGAGTGTCGTTCTCTCCGTTTGGCTTCATGTTAGCCGTCCGCATCAATGCACCTTCGATACGCTGCCTTTTGTGCCCTCTGGCCCTTTCGTTCAACAAAAACACACGTTACGCAAAAACGCAGTACACCCTAGAATCTGGCAATGGGACTACGGTGGCTAAGCACAAACATGCCACCGTGTCACTGGAACAACAATTAACAGCAATAAGTAAACAGGCACCGCGCGCACGACATGAATCGTTCACTACTGCCGTTCGCCAAACCCAATTCGGAAGCTGCGATCCAGTCCCACGGCTTTATTTGACTCCTCCGCAAATCGATCGTCCGCCCTCAGAGATTGATGTCATTTGCTATGACATCAAAGAGGCCTACGCGCGGGCAACTTCGAATGGTCGCACGCGTAACCACGTTTCACTTCCGGGTTTCCTTGTCCGACAAGTTGTTTCGCTCTGAGCCCTCTGTACAAGGGCCTTCCGTAGAAGCTCCTGCAGCAGCCAGAAAGCGATCATCCACGTCTCTTGTTGCTCACCGATACGAATCCCACTACCGTGTGCAAATCGCATGTACGAGCATGCACTTGGCAGAGGATCCACCGGCTTCCGTCTTCCGCGTGCCAATAGCACGCGTCTACAGCCTCGTCTTCGGCACAGCGTACTATAAGCGTGTGTTCGTGCTTTGGGTAGTGCAGATTGGCCTGGAAACTGCTTCTGTCCGGCTCGAGCTACATCCACCGCTGGCAATGGAATAATTGGCAACCTTTGACATGGGTATTGTTGTTGCCATGTGTACCCCCAGATGGCATTGTACGCCACTTGCGTCCGCTCAAACAATATTTCGCTGCTGTAAGTCTTCTATCTTATCCTTGGAGTAACCGATTTCTCCCAGAATATCTTCAGTATGCTCGCCGAGAAGTGGCGGTCTAGACTTGATCGTTGCCTTCGTTTTCTCAAATTTGACTGGCGGCCCAATGCTCTGCCACACACCAGACTGCACCGCCGCCCAATCCACGGGCTGAACCATGTCACGAGCCTGTGTCTGAGGATGCTCGAACGCCTTCTGAATCGTGTTCACGCTTCCAAAAGCGAGCCCTGAACCATCAAGGACTTTTAGCCACTCTTCAGATGTCTTCGCTTTGAACTTTGCGTCGAAGATATCATCCATGAGCAGTCGATTTTCCACCCTCTTAGCATTGGTTGTAAACCTCTCATCGTCCAACAGATCAAAACAACGGAGTCTCTCGCACAATGTTTTGAATTGACGATCGTTGTTTGCAGCGACTGCCAACCACTGACCATCCTTGCACTCCCAGGTATTGTACGGTACGATGCTTGGGTGCGCCGCGCCGTAACGCTTCCCTTCGACTCCTCTGTTCAACCAGTTGGCCCCGATGTTGATCAGCAAAGAGATTTGAGTTTCGAAGAGTGACGAAGAGATACGCTGGCCTTGCCCTGTACGATCACGGCTGTACAACGCAGATACAATGGCTCCATGAGTGTACAGTCCAGTTGCCATATCCGTCATTCCGAGCCCAGGACGCACCGGCGAGCCATCAGGATGTCCAGTAACATGCATCAAACCACCTTCAGCTGCGGCTATGGCGTCGTAGCCTGCACGCTTACTGTATGGCCCTGACGCGCCGTATCCAGATAATGAGGCGTAGACCAAGCGAGGATTGATCTCCGACAACTTCGGATACCCAATACCCAACCTGTCCGCCGTCCCAGGCACAAAATTCTCCAGCACAACATCTGACTTCTTGACCAGTTCGTAAACAACATCCAGCGCTTCGGGCTTCTTGAGATCCAAAGTGATGCTTCGTTTATTGCGGTTGATCGAGGCGAAGTAAAAGCTTATAGGTCCAGAGTCGTCTTTCCAGTCTGCTGCTTCGCCTGCGCCTTGCCACGATCTTGTTTCATCGCCTTGGAGTGATTCGACTTTAATGACGTCGGCGCCATAATCGGCGAGAATTTGGCTGCAGAAGGGTCCTGCTAGGATTCGAGTGAAGTCGAGGATGCGAACGCCTTTTAGTGCACCGGGTCCTGTTTCTGGGATTTTGGTTTCTGAATGCGAGCTTCTGCTTGCTCTGAATAGATTTGAATTACGATGTCGTATGTCCTGGAAAGTGAGAATCAAAGTCGATGAGACACGGTGTCGCATGGTGCGTTTCATTGCGGTGCAGTGATTTCAATTATGTTTGAAGTTGGAACTATTTTGCTATAACCATTCAAAGTAGTGGTAGCTCGTTGCGAAACAGGACCTCTATCATCGTCAACGATAATGCTGATCCTGTATACTGCTGGTCAGGCGGGGTGGTTGCAGCACGAAGCCGAGGTCGAAGTTTGCCTCATGGCCCAGTGAGAGATGATCAATCTCTCATCTCGATCAGTAAGTGCCACGATGGCCTCTATGCAAACATTCTAATAGTAACGATCATGTCTTCAGTATTCAGGAGTGTACGGAATATCACACCGCGAGTAGCACCGTTGGGCTTCAATCGAACAATACCATCCCAGCTCCATCACCGACAATCGATCAACTTACAACAACATCGATGGTTCATCCCAAAAGTGACAGAATATTTACCCACATACCCAGACTACACCGAATCGCAATCAACAGTCCGTGAAGCAATCGCCAAGATCTGCTCTCGCTTCCCCGAGAAGTATTGGCTAGACATCGACAACGCTGCACGATGGCCTTCGGAGTTTCAAGAAGAAATCGCCAACGCAGGCTGGCTGGGCATCATGATGCCGTCCGAGTATGGGGGCAGTGAGCTTGGTCTTGCAGAAGCTACGGTCATGATGCAAACCATTGCCGAGTCTGGAGGCGGCTATACGGCGAGCAGCAGTGTGCACATGAATATCTTTGGACTCGCGCCTGTGGTCAAGTATGGCAACGAAGAGCAGAAAGAACGATTCCTGAGGCCATTGATTGCTGGCAAGGAGAGAGCTTGTTTCGCTGTGACGGAGCCGAACACTGGTCTGGATACTTTGAAACTGCAGTCGCTTGCAACTAAGGACGGCGATCACTACGTTCTCAAAGGAAGTAAAATCTGGACCTCCACGGCGCAAGTGGCGGAGAAGATTCTGATCTTGGTCAGGACTACGCCTTTGGAAGAAGTCAAGAAAGCGAGCGAGGGCTTGACTCTGTTCTACACAGACCTTGATCGCGATCAAGTGTCGGTCACAGAGATCAAGAAAATGGGTCGCGCAGCCGTCGACACCAATTCGTTATACTTTGATGGTTGGAAGGTCCCTGTCAAAGACCGCATCGGCGCAGAAGGCGACGGTTTCAAGTTAATACTACACGGCATGAATGCCGAGCGGATATTGCTCTCGGGCGAAGCAGTCGGTATTGGCTACGCAGCTCTCCGTCATGCGTCTATCTATGCGCGCGAGCGGGTAGTATTCGGTCGACCTATAGGACAGAACCAGGCAATCCAACACCCGCTGGCGAAAGCCTGGTGTCAACTCGAGAGCACTCGAATGATGATCATGCAGGCTGCAAAAATGTGGGACGAAGGCTTTGCTAGCGGAGAGTACGCAAATGCGGTCAAGTATCTCGCTGGTGAGAATGCGTTCACGGCTTGTGAGACTGCAGTGTGCAGCATGGGTGGCATGGGGTATGCAAAGGAGTAAGTTTAAAAGCCGCATCGATTGGCATATCTGCAGCCTCGCTAAAAGTTGACAGGTACCACGTGGAGAGATTTCTCAGGGAAGTCATCATTCCTCGCCTTGCACCTATCAGCAGGGAGATGTGTCTGAACTACATTTCTGAGAAGGTGCTCGATTTGCCAAAGAGCTATTGAGACAGTATAGCAGTGTCATATAGTCGTAGGCTGCGGCTCTCCCGGCTGAGCGTCATATGCAATCCTGCCACTGGGTAAAAAGAACAGAGCCACGCCTCGACCACCTCTTGAGCGAGGGTAGTGGTGTGTGCCTGGTCCCAGACTTGTCCAGCCTGCACCTTGCCAATTCTCGCCCACAGGCAGGCCCTCCAATTCGAAAGTGTCATCGATTGGAACGACACAGTTGATTTCTCCGTATGGATGCTATATCGTGTTAATGATATTGATTGATGAGCTAAATTGGGCCATCTTTACCTTGTGATACTGTCCAGCGTACACATCTTTCGAATCGAAAAACACAGTCGTGATAGACATGAAAAGCGTTTCGGCAGTTGGCAATGATATTCTGCCACGGCGATATTTGGGCCCATCGAGCTCGCCTGACGCTGCCCAGCCTTCGTCTATGCCTTTCTTGACCAGATCGCAGAACTCTTCATAGAAAGCGTTGCCGGGGCCGTAGTGGCGGTTGAGACGACGCTCAAGGTCTTTTCCTGGAGTCCTTAATTGCGATCAGAGTCTGTTCACTGCATGAATCTTGTCCTATCTGAACATCACACTTACAAGTTTTGGACCTCTTTCATGAACTCGCCAACTCTTTGAACAAGTTTGGCGGCCGCCGGGTAGGCGTTTAAGTCCACGCCGGTCGGAGAGCCGTCATATCCACCCGGTGCATTAGCCATTTCCAGATATCCAAGTATACGCCAAGTGTCGTGGGTCACGATTTGGCTATTCGGTGTATTGAGTAGGAAATCCAGAAATGTAGACAGGTTTGTTGTCGCATCGCTACTGTGAGAAAGAGGGGTCTGTCAGAACGGAAGGCATCTCGGCATCTCAGCTGACACCATGACAGATCTTACTGGCCTCAAACAGAACTCTATATCAGCTTACGGCTTAAGACGCCATACTTCGCTGACAAGAAAAACCGCAACAGAAGACGACGATTTCTTGAGGACCTACTGACGATGTGATCTTGACTCAGAAGTCTGCACACGAAGCTCTGGCTCTCGATGCAAATACCATTCGACAACCATGACAGAAAATAATAATTACCTGCTTTGACAATACTACGAAACACGCAATATATTTCTTCAAGTGCTACGTGCAATGAACGTACATATCGGCTATTCATGACACTGTAGTCGTTCAGATACCGACTCTCGAGTATCCAGACTTGTGTCGAATTGCTGTATGTTTGATCTTCGTTCTATGTGATATCTATGCAGATCACCTATTCTCCTAAAATCCTTCTAATGCGCTCCAATCACAGTATTCTCGGCATAAGACCCGTACGTCTTGGCGGAGAACCTTCGTAGGCTTTTGCCCTTCCACATGAACAGCAAGAAACTCCCCATACAGACAACTGAGACGAATCCAGCAGTGATGAAACAGTTCTGTAAGCCCATACCGGTGTACCACGGAGTGATCGCATAGCTCAGTGCAAAGCCAATGGTGTTGCGGATGACCATCACTGATGCCATTGACTCGCCACCGATTTGAGGAAAGCAATCGATGGCATACGCGATCGCAACTGAACCTCCCACAACGAGCCCGAAGACTAGCATTCCCAAGCCAAATGCCAGTCCTGCCCAGTGTATACCGTGAGCTGCACCAACACCCTAGTGGACTGTCAGTACAATCGCCAGCTCTCTCTAGATGATTCGCTTGGTACATACCCATGTGATTAGCCCGGCTGCAGTGAAGATGCCGGCAATGGCCAATGGCCAAAGTCGATGTTCCGGCTCGCGAACACCCCCATTACGCCTAGCCAGATATAGAGCAAGTTTGTCGGCTGCGATGCCCGCCCAGAGGCATCCGAATACTGCGCCAACCATAGGTCCGACGTAGATACAGCCGATGAACGCAGATCTCCATTCGTATGGCGGCGCACTTAGGACCGGGCTTGCGGTGCCGTTCAGGACCTGATACCAACTGAGATTGATTCCGTAGATAAATCCAGCCCAGGCGACGTTGGGAAACTTGACGATTATGAGCAAGGGCCGTATCATCATGAAAAACATCTGTTTGACTGAAGGGCGACCAGCAACTCGTCTGAAAGGCATTAGTTTGTTGGCAAGCGAGCGAGGGGTGCCAGGCTTCTTCGTGGCTAATTTATCATTATCGCCATAGACAGTGGTGGGTCGTTGCGTTTTCTCTGGATCAAGTGGCGCGGCAATGTTGTCCATCCCTTCTTCCTCACGGGATGCTGGCTGGGCACCATCTACCGTGTGGCGGAAGTACATCGTCTCTTCCATGAAGAAGAACAGTATCACGAATGAGACTGCCGCCACAAACGCGCCAAACTTCATCGTCCATCGCCAGCCAATGGCGTCGTTGAGCCAACCCGCGATGAGCGGCGCGATGAAGTTAGACTCGAAAAGAACAAGCACATACGCCGCCATCCAGGTACCTCGTTCGTGAGCAAACATCAGGTCTGCGACCGATATCTCAGGGAGTGACTCAATCGGCGCGTTGACAATTCCAATGATGATGCGGTGCGCGTACCATTCGCCCGGCGAAGAAGAGTTGGCTGTCCATATCATGATTGGAACATTCAGCAATGTCGAGAAAAGATATACGCCACGTCTCCCGTAGGCGAGAGCGATGGGCTGGAGAAGGAGACAACCCCAACCAAGCTGTTCAAACGGTTTGTCAGTACGCTTGCGAGTCAATCACAGGGCATCGATAGCCTCTTTCGAGGATGGTTGCAACGTACTGCAAAACTGTTAGTGAGAGGATCCAGCCATGGACAATTGATCCGCAAATTAGGTTTTACTCACCGAAGAGAAACATAACGCCATTGCCATTGACTGTGACGGGTCAGCGTACGCAAATCGTCAGTATCGATTGCTAACTGCGTACCTAAATCGACAGTAGGGATGCCTGTATCTCTTGTGATATCTGCGATCACAGAATAGTGCAGTGTGCCTGGTATGCCGACACCCATGGTGTAGGTGAAAACCATGGCCAACGCCCACATCTTGCGTTTCCTCGACCAATTCAAAGGGTCCTCGGGATCCGCAGAAGGCTGAGGGACAAGCACAATGTCTGAACGATGGCTTGCATGTTTGCCACCGGACTGACCGCCGGCCAGATCTACTAGTAGCACAGTGCCTGGTACGTCTTGGTCCACTTGAGCAGCCATATTAGAGGTTGGCGGGTACGTTCAGGATATTTGGCTACGTTATGTTATCGATGGCAACCGGTATTGGACCAGAGGTGGAGGGGATCCAAGATAGCCTCTTCAGAAGCCTCGAAGAGCAAGCCTCGACTCAGTGAAGACAGTGCAATAGACACAAAAAAGATCTTACGCCCACGGATTATCGTCAGCGAGCCAACGACTGGGCAACGATACTTATATCGGCCTCAGCTCAGGCTCAAATTGATAGGCTCGAGTCTCTGGATTCAATAGCCGAGAAATCATGTTGCATGGTGAAAGATAACCCTGAATGTTGCAGGAGTGGGATGATAAAGCCCGACCCACTTTATTATACCTTGTCGCGGCGGTCGTGAGATAGGCCAACATTGTGTACCCCGCCCTGGCAACAATTGAACCAATTATTCCTAATTGCGATGGGACCAATTGTTCTTAATCGCGATGCATCTGGGTTATGCGGAGATAGTGCACAATTGTGTGTATATCCAATATCAAGTCCTCTTTCATTGTCAGAGCGCGTTTAACTTTGCCGCATCCACAAGCCACTAAATTGGCCCTCTATCATCATGCTTTCTGCTCACTTCAAGTCGTCCGGCTCACGTGGTACACTTCGGAACATAGCCAAGCAGGCTCTTCGCAGATACTCAGACACAAGCGCTCCGGCTGCTCGATCGTTCAAAGTGAACAGCGATCGCTTGTGGTCCGATATCCATTACACCGCTCAATGGTCCGCTCCAAATGCAACGACGAAAGCGGGTGGCCTGTCTCGACTCTCGGGCACCATCGAAGACAAGCTGGCACGCGACTGGTTCAGAGATCAAGTCCATTCTCTTGGTGCCGAAAGCTACACCGTCAATGGGACTGGATCTCAGTTCGCCACATTTCCTGGCCGCAACAACGCCATCGCACCCATTGCCATGGGATCTCACCTGGATTCCGTCGCAACAGGTGGCCGCTTTGATGGACCGCTTGGTGTCATTGGCGCACTTGAAGTCGTCCGGAGCCTGCAGGAACAGAAGATCGAGACGTTCGCTCCGATTACGGTCATCAACTGGACCAACGAGGAGGGCGCACGTTTCTTCCCACCGCTTGGCTCTTCGTGTGTGTTCGCTGGTGAGAGTACTGTGGATGCAGCGCACGAGAGCAAGGCCAACAATGGTAGCGGCGAGACGCTCGGCGATGCTCTGAGATCGATCGGATATGTTGGCGACGGACCGAATACGTTTGAAGAGCATCCGCTGTCGGCACATTTTGAAATTCATGTCGAGCAAGCTCGTTCTCTGGAAAAAGCCGGGAAGCCAGTTGGATGGGTGGAAGGCTGGCAAGGTATCTCGGTGTACGAGGTGACATTCCGTGGCGAGGATGGCCGTAAGTTAGCAGGACACAGTCCAGGTACTTCAATCACGCTGCTAATTCGTACGCATAGACGCCAACACATATCCAATGCATGGAAGAAGAGACACTCTCGTGGGCGCCAGCAAACTCGTCGTCGAATTAGACAAACTTGCCCACTCCGCTGGCGGGTACACGACTGCCACGAACATCCAGTCCGGACCCGTCGGAAGCTGTAACATACAGTCGAATACCAAACTTGTCTTCTGCTTGATGCATCAAGAGCTCGATGGCTTGGAGAGCATGGCCCTGCAGATCATGGCGCACGCCAATGAGATCGCGAGCACACACGGTCTAGATCTTGAATCGTCCCGCATTCTCCATTTGAAACCTGGGAGATTCTGGCCGGAGGCAGTCAATTGCGTACGCCGCGCATGTGGTGACAAAGGCATAGGAGCGAGAACAGACACGGCGCATGACAGCACCATGACCCAGTTGAAGTGCCCGACCGCAATGGTATTCGCGAGGGCAAAGGATGGAATCTCGCACGCTGCACATGAGTGGACGGAAAAAGCAGACTGTGCTGAGTCTGCAACTGTTCTTGGTAAATCTGTATTAAATTTTGATCAGATCTTGGAGGAAAGAAAATGGTAATGCCCCTTCATCATTACTCTTTGGGGGAGATCTGTTAGATTTATCAGGCTGATATCAGAGGGCTGAAACCCAATTCAACGGTCTATTGCATTAGACGCTGCTCTATCGTCATTCGTTGTGTACAGGAAGACGCTGAGCGTCTGGTCGCTTTCTTTATGTGCTGTGTCAGCGACATTTAAGCAAAGCCATATGGTCGAACAACACTGTTCCGGAGGTTGCTCCGCATCAAGGCTGAACTAACCTCCAGCCATCTGAAATAGTGCTTTGTTGGAGCAATCTTGATGC
The DNA here is from genome assembly GCA_037042865.1 of Epicoccum sp. F181. NCBI lineage: Eukaryota > Fungi > Ascomycota > Dothideomycetes > Pleosporales > Didymellaceae > Epicoccum > Epicoccum sp. F181. The sequence goes on along the minus strand of JAJSLS010000030.1, from coordinate 49,055 downwards.
CCTACGGCCATATAGCATCTTTGCGATGTTTTCAACAGTCCAGCTAGTATGTGTCGATTGCATGGTTCGAGATGTCCCGATTCCACGACTTCATACTGGAGTTGTAGCAATCTCAAGGACCGCTCATCACGAACCGCTTCCATGTAGGAAGATGAGTGAGCGGCCATGTCATTCGCAAAGCCGAGTCGACGCGTCCACGTTCAAGTTTATCCATGAACTCCAGCTCCTTATTGCTCGTGTTTCACGCACTGACAGCGTGACCATCCAGGCGGGCTGCTTGTATCGCGACTCTTGTGCGCAGGTACACTCGTATGTATGGGAGCCCTTGCGTTCACAAGAACAGCTTGTTGAGTGTACGCTTGGCTCCGAGCGGGTCTCGTCGAAGGTAGTGATCCAAAGCCTTGTCCACGTACAGTTCTCGTGTCCGTATCATGAGACTCAGGTCTGGCTGATCCATCTGTCATAAAGACTTTGCGGTGATGCTGTCTCCTTTCTCTGAGTATTTTTCTTGCCAGCATCGTCACCCTCCGGCGGTGTCAAAGTTGGCGTCGGCGCAGTCGGCGCTGGCGGACCACTTGGGCTGGTAGGATAAGTAGGAGTTTGCCTAGTGATTCAACGTCAATATTTCGTTCCTTACACGCAATGCGGTTACATGATTACACGGCTAGACAGGGGGGTGACGTACCAAATTGAAGAGATGGGCGGTAACGTAGGACGAGAAACAGGACGAGAAGCAGGACGAATCTCTCCACCTTCCTGGTTCGACCCGGAGTCAAGATCAACATGCGGCGCTGTCTCTTGTGGTCGATCTATCATATTTGATTGTCGGATGGTTATGGGCGCGCTTTTGCTAGTTTGAGTGCGAGGCGCATTGGACAATTCCCTAGCGGAGATCAGTAGATCGTGGGTACTGCATCCGTCTTGCAGACGCCTGATCAGCCCTAAACAATCAGGCTCAGACAACTCTCGGAGGTGATTTAGCAATTCGTGCTCAGCTGCACTACGCTGTTCCAAATCTTGGTACTTGCGCTTTGAAGCTCTGGGTGCTTCGTCGCTCAGTGTTTCCCATTCACAAACCTGATTTCGTGCCTCGCATTGCCGGCAGCGTGGTCTATCGCCGCTACACTGATACAGACGTCAATATCGACGCCAATCTGACGATGCAGCACTGGCGTGCTACCGTGGGTGTCGACTGTTCCCCAGAACATACCTTGGTCTTGCGGGCACGGCATATTTTGCATGCAACGAGGACTTGCTCTCGCTTCAATCGAACCCGCTGTACCGACTGCTCATCTGCGGGAGGTAAACTGTGCGCCGTCATGATTGCAAGGATATTTGCGTGTGGCACACAGCTGATCGTGACAGGTCGCCAATATCGTCGCCGAAGAATTCAGCGTCAGATCAGCGGGCTCTGACTTCGAATCCGTCCGTTCCTAAGCGAAAGGGAGCACAGCATGTACCTTCAAGCCATGCAGTGGCTGGTGGCTGAAGTTCTCAAGTCGTATATCTCCAGACACCGGTACGATCTGGTGAGTAAATGATCAGATAAACTCCTCATCAGCAACCACCAGGAAATGAATAATGTTGATCATGGGTTTTCGTTCGAGGGGGGATTGGCTGACCCGTTTCATTCGCCCACGTGAGCGTACGACGATTCGATAACATTCGAAGCGGACCCGAATCCGATCCCCATGCACGCCAAGGTGCAAGTGTCAAACGTTACCCTGTGATGGGGCTACATCTCTGAGATCCAAACTCTACAGCCATCGCGCGTGACGCAACCCATGCATCGAAATAGCCGAAGCTGTGGACACCTACGAGTTTGACAGTGACCAGTGACGATTACAATTGTCATTTGCCGAGTCGGAGAGTGCTTCTAATCTCGAATGGTAGGATGTCTTCCTTTCTACGGAATATCCGGGGTGTCGGCAGAACTGCTGGACGGAAGGATCTGAACGTTCGCTTGGCCAACTCAGGGCCAGACTAGGAGTCAACTCCTCGCGACACGCCTTGCAACGTCATCATTAGAACATCATTAGAGTTATAATGGAGGTGGTAATCATGAGAGACTGAGCGTTGTATGATCCGGTGGGCTTGTTGATATATAGATACGTTCGACGATACAAAACTTTGTGGAAGCTGTGCGATGAACTGACGTAGAGAAACGACCCCGAATCAGGCGTAAAGTAGCTTTTGCCTATTTGAGACACAGGAAAATGTGCCCTGTGTGCAATTTAAGCGCACAGATTCGGTTCGATGGCCACGCGGCGAGACCGATGGCAGGCCTTCTCAACCATGTAAGCGAGACGTTAAAAAGCGGCGTCCGAGAGGCGATCTGTTGACCAATGGCATCCGAGGAGAAAAAGCTTGGTCGAGAAGCTTGGCACTGACAAAAGTACAGTACACGTGACAAGTCCTACTATAGTCCATAAAGATGGCGCGAGGTATGTAAAGATGAGGCTACCTCAGTCGAGATGACTTGCTGGTGATACTACGCCACGGACGTCACCTCACGCTCTCGCACCAGACACCAGACATACATTTGGTCAACACCTTGGCCTAGCCTATTGTGGCATTGGCAGCCCTTCGGATTCTCGCTTCCGCAAGACCCGGAGCGAATCAGAAACAGCGCTGCCTCGGCCGAGCCTATTCACAATTGAGCAAAACGCGCGAGGGAGATGGCTTGTTTGCACGCACTTGCGACCAACTCGGAGAATCTTGAGACTTGTATATAAGAGACTTGGCTCTTTGCTCAACACCATGTAGGCTCATATCAGTGTCAAAGGCACCCGGCCCGCCCCTGTGAATACCTCGTTGTGTCCAAGCTCGGAGTTCACTCCCGATCCAACATGTCAGCTCCCAAGGTCCTCATATCAGGCTCAGGCATCGCAGGCAGCGTGTTTGCCTTCTGCCTCCTTCGGGCATATCCCAAAGCAAACATCACTATCGTCGAACGAGCACCATCTCTCCGTCTGACCGGCGCCAGTGTCGACATCCGCTCAAATGCCGTCGACATCATCAAATGGGCTGGCGTAGAGCAACAGATCCGAGATGCAAGCACTAAAGAAGCCGGCATGTCATTCGTCAACAGCGACGGAAGTCCAATAGCAACTCTCCTGGCCACCGGTCGAACAGACATCCAAACCCTCACATCCGAATACGAGATCTTCCGCGGCGCCCTCGCCGACATCTTCATCTCCCCAGTCCTCGACAAAGTCACCATGCTCTACGACGAAACAATCGAAAGCTACGCCCAGGACTCCAACAACGTCACCGTAACGTTCTCCAAAAGCAAGAAAATCGAAACCTACGACCTCCTTGTTGGCGCAGACGGCTACTACTCCAAAATCCGCGGAACCATGCTCGGCGCTCCCCCAGCAGAGCAAGTCCATGGCGAGGGCGTGCACATCGCGTACTTCACCATCAAGCAAGACCTCCTCAAAGGCTCCAAGCTCGCCAAAGGCCACAACGACATAGGCGGCAGATGCGCGTGCCTACGACCTGATCCCGATCCCAGAGGCCGTACCAGAGCCATGCTCTTCAATGCCACCTGGTCCAGCGATACTGCAGGCCGAGCTCGTCTTGACAAAGCCATGCGCGCCGGTGATGAAGCGTACAAAGATCTCATGGAAGAGTTGTACGCCGATGCTGGGTGGCTGGCGCCTGAGATTCTCAAGGGGATGCGCGAGAGCGATGATTTCTACTGCACGCACTTCGCACAGACACGGTCTCCCAAATTGCAAGACGGCCGTGTTGTTCTCTTGGGCGACGCAGGACATGCTCTGCCTGGTCTCGGGACGTCGTTGGCGATCACGGGTGCTTACATCTTAGCAGGCGAGATCTTGCGGAGCGGTGGCGATATCAGTGTGGCGACGAAGGGGTATGAAGATCTGATGCTGCCGTTCGTGAAGAAGCAGCAGAAAGGCGATGTGCAGTTTGCGATGCAGTTGGTTAATCCGCAGACGTGGTGGGGGATTAGTATTCGCAATGCGGTGTTGCGAGTGGTGATCGGGTCCGGTCTGGTCAATCTTGGGATGCGTGTGAGCGCTTGGCTTGGGTTTTCGGAGGCGAAGATTGAGATGCCGGATTATCCGTGGCCGGTCGAGAAGGCAGAGTAGATGTTTGGGGAGTGTTTGAGCTGCGCTATCTGATGTACTTGCGCTTTATTCGTAATGCCTTTATGGGCCATCTAGTCACTCTTGTATGTCAGCGGTTTCCGTCTAACCCAACCGTTGATGTCATTTATTCGAATTCTACTAGATTGTCAGGTTTGGTGTGGGCATTTTCATTCTATTGAGGCTGAAACCATACGATGGAGAGGACGGCACTGTGAAGCACACTCACACTTGAGCTCAGCGTGTCCACAATGCCTGTGATCAGTACTGCATTATTCAATTGCCTTTTGAACCCGGGACAAGGCCCCAGGAGATATATTCTACACTTTCGGGGTATAAGCAGACCCTCCAACGCCACGCTAAATCCATTACAAACCGTGCCAGATATCCTGCTCAGCCCAAATCAGTCCTTCATCACGTCGTCGTCGCCATCACCCCCGCCTTCCTCACCAAAGATGTCTTCCATCTTGCCCTCGCCCTCGTCGTCACCTTCATCCTCCTCTGCAGCACCGTCCACACCGCCCATAGTCTCATCCTCCTGCCTCGCACCGGTTTGCGTGGCATTTGCGGTCCCGTTGATTTTCGGTGCCTCTTCGTCCTCCTCTGAATCCCACTCTTCTTTCAAACCCCACCCAACACCAGTGAGACAGTACTTCTCGTCAGGCAACTGCACTCCGTAACCCCTCTCGACCTTCGGCAGCGCAACGCGGTTCCGCTCCCCAGCCTGCTCCAGCATAAACTCCTTGGGTAGCGCCGGCTCAAAAGCATACCCCTGACGGCTCGCAATAGCCTGTCGCAGCGCCGTCACAGTGATGTTACTACCATCGTCTCCAGCCGCCGCTTTGCGCTTCTCGGACGCTTGCGCCGTGTAGCCTTCGGCGCTGAGGCGCAGCGAGTCTGAGAGGACGGAGGAGGTGTAGCGGTAGGCGAAGTCGAGGAGCTGCAGGGGCACGCGCTCTTGGTAGGATTGCACGCCGAGGTTGGCGAGGACGGTGTGGATGAGGCGCGCGTCGCGCGGGCGTTTGCTGAGGCCGTCGTCTTGTTGGGAGGTGAGGGGAGCGTCGGGGTCGGCTTTGGGCTGGTCTGATGAGGGTTTGTTTGCTGGGTCTGTGGCGGGTGGGGTTGAGGGGTGGCCGTTTTGCAGATGGGGAGAGGCCATGGTTGGTGGTGTGGTGGTGCGAGGTGGGCGATTTGTGGTATGCGGTGTTGGTGCTTGTTGGAAGTCACTTAAGGTGGCGCAATAATTTGAGTGGTCTCGTGTGGTGGCTGCAAGGGAGATGCACGTGATGGTGACTTATAGTCCAGTCTTGCTTAGCAGGGTGAAAGCGACAGTGAACGGCGCGCGCAAGAGTTGTCGGTGGATGTGGATTCGTTCAAGCGGAAGATGAAGTCGGTCCAAGGGCGGGCATGGGATTGCTTCTGCCCGCAGCTTTTGCACGTGAAGCAGGCATTGCTTCTGCCATTCCATCAGACATGGCTATATCACACATACTCTTAAGTTGTAGACATTGACCGCACTTCTATCATGCAATGTATCGACGTGCTTCCGCCTCCACAGGCATCCACGATCTCGACACCCTCGAAGCTCGTGGTGCTGCCTTCGTGACCGCACAACAACAACCTCGGCCTCGGCGCCGCCGCTCATCAGCACCCATTGCACGTGCAAACGAATCTCATTCTTGTTCCCAGCTCTCGGGTCTCAACATCTTTGGCATCTCGGCCTACGGTATCATACTAATAGCCACTGTACTCGCACTCTTCGCCGTGCTCATTGTGTTCATCTACCTTGTTACGTCCATATCGACCCGCTACGTCAGCCGGTGAGGCACATCATCAACAGCCATGCATATCAAAGACCGTTCCTTCATTATCTCGGGCGGAGCCTCTGGACTAGGCCTCGCTACCGCCCGCGACCTTCATGCTCGCGGTGGCTACATCGCCATCCTTGACCTCAATGCAGACAACGGCGCCAAAATCGTCTCCGAGCTAGGCCCTAGGACCAACTTCTTCGAGACCGACGTCTCTGAAACTTCATCTGTCGAAGCCGCCGTCACAGCCGCTGGCAAATGGATCAAGGAGACTGGCAAGCCTCTTGCGGCCATCATTCCTGCTGCTGGAGTCGGCACTCCGGGCAAGCTCATCGATCGCCACAACAATCCCATCCCAATCGAGTCGCTGGATTTTGTCCTCAACATCAACCTTCGCGGTACTTTGGACCTTATCCGTCTCAGCCTGCCACTACTAGCGACCAATGCTCCTACCGAGAGCGACAACGAACGCGGCGTCATCATCATGGTCTCTTCCTCCGCAGCCTACGACGGCCAGCCAGGCCAGGTGGCGTACGCCGCGAGCAAGGGTGCAGTCAGATCCCTCACACTACCCTTAGCCCGCGATCTAGCATCGCTAGGCATTCGCGCCATGACCATCGCTCCCAGCTACTTTGAATCCAACATGACAGCACAGATGAGCGACAAGGTGCGCAAGTCGCTAGAGCGCGTTCTGGAATTCCCCAAGCGACCGGGCAAGGGCGACGATTTCGCGGCGATGGTGAGGCATTGTATTGAGAACGTCATGCTGAATGGCGAGACTATACGCTTGGATGGCGCGACGAGAATGCCTTCGAAGCTGTGAGGTAGCTATCTGTGCTTGTGCCGATATCTGTTGGTAGGAATATGTAATAGAGCTCTACTACTTTTTGGCTGATTATGATCATAAGTTTACGTGCGGTATCCCGACTAAAAAATATGCAATGCATGTTGGTATGACCAACCGCGCTACTACACCATACCTTAATGTCCGCGCACGATCCTCGAAGAATGCATCGGTAAGTAAATGCTACTCAACAAACCTCCATTGTGAGCAGCTCAATTGGGGTCGATGAGCTCGTATTCAGACCTGTGTACCATCGAAGTACGATATTAGCTTGTCTCGAGACCGCATGCATGAATGTGGGATCGACATGTATGCTACTATACTACCTGTGCTGATTCAACGACTTTACATGCCCCTTTCCACGGGTCATGGCATTTTTTGCGAGACGGTGAGTTAGTAACAGCAACCACTACCTGCGTGAATCCGTTCCAATAACCAAGAAGTCAAACCACAACGATGTATCCGCGCAATTGGAAGCTTGAAAGCTGTAAAACGTGCCGAGTGTGATGTGAATAGCGTGAGAAATGCACATAACTGGCTGCTAGTTGATCAATATAATGTATGTCGAATAAATCGGAAAGAGCCAACGATCGCACCAACCCTGCGAACCCCAAGCAAAATCCGCCGAGGCTTTCGCGGATTTGAAGTTCAATGTTGGCTGCCAGGCATTGGAACATTGAAGATTACATTCACATACAACTGACTGTGCAAACGGCACAAACACCATATCCAACACAAGAATGGCCTCAATATCACGCTCGACTGCAAATCGCGCAGTCCACCTTCGCATCACACCACGACCCTCCAACATCAGCGACTCTCGCGAAATCCTCCGCCTGGTGTCTCAATTCGGCGAGGTGGAATACTACAAGAATCTCAAATACGACACCCTCTCCCACCCCAGCGCCAGCCTCGTCATCTTCCGTGACGAGCAAGCTGCCCAATCATGCCTCAAGCGTAGCCCAATCCGCTTCCGCCTAGGTCCAGCACCAGCCGCCGATGTCGAGGACGAAGCATACCCACAGCAACACTCTCACAACACCCCAACACCCGCCGCCGCAACACCACAACAACCAAACAACTCTCCCCTCCCCACCAACTCGCCAAAAGGCCCCACCTCCACCCCCTTCGGCCTCTCTCAATCCCGCTCCCTCTCAACCTCCTCCCTCCCAACCGCACCACGCCCAACCCCAGCCCTCCCCTTCCTCTCCACCGAGCCCTCACCGCACGTCCACACCCAGCAGCCCTCGCGCATCTTCCAACTCCAGACCAACCCCGCCCGCACCAATTTCCGCGACCAGATCGACCGCGCCGAGTACCATGGCCGGTTCGTGGTCGACACCAAGAGCGCGATACAGCAGGATTTGGCGAAGCGCGTGCCGACGCTGGGACTGAGTGCGTGGGAGTGGAGGAAGCCCGAGAAGCCGGATCGGGTGGTGCAGAGGATGAGGAGTGGGGAGGGGAGGAGGAGTTTGATGGAGATTTGGGAGGAGGGGAGGGAGGTTGGGGAGGTTTGAGGGTTGATTATATTGGAGGAATATGGGCTTTCTGGCTTCTGGGGCGCAAGATGAAGGGATGGTTGGCTGGTATTGGCGAGGAGGAACATTCTGGCAGTGAGCTCGGATGATCGACCTTGTCTGGCAGGAGTCAATTTCTATGGATCTGGAACAGCACACCAGGACTGCCACATGAGGTCGGCAAATTGTCGACATTAGAAGAACTGGCATTACGAAAGAGGAGACTTCTGGAACAGCGTACACCTCTTTCACTTCGCGCTTCACTTCATGCTACAGGACGTCAAATCACAAAGAACCGGAAGCAGCGCTGCGTCCGAGGATTGTCAGATCTGGTTCAACTACACCCTGGGCAGGAACTGTACAACGTTGTGTGCGCTACATAAAGCATCTGAGCACAACGGTTGACATGAACAAGCAACGGTCGATTAGCTCAGTTGGTTTAGAGCGTGGTGCTAATAACGCCAAGGTCCTGGGTTCGACCCCCATATTGACCATTAATTGTTCTTTTGCTTTCTGGCAGACTCAGTCTCAGCCTGGGATGGCCATTCTTCTTTTGAACCTCACTTAGACGACTACAATGTTGATAATTGCAACCTCAACGCTCACCAACTAGGAGTTGTCGCCCAGTCACCAACGATCGAAACTCCGTGGGCCATCTACCAGGTCTTCACTCCGCAAGACACTCTTTAGACGAACGACCTTCTCCAGCGGACACCAGCAAAACGAAACCTTGACATAAGCCTGGATTATTCCATACTCATGATGCCATACAATCTCAATCTATGGAGGCATAAACGCTATCAAACGAAACACCGCCAAAACCAAACCTTTCCCCCTTAAAGGTTACTCGGATAAAGCACATCCCCCATCTTATTATACTCCTCCTTCAACGTCCTCGGCGCCGTAAACCTCTGCAACAAACTCGCGCTCCCCGCCTTATCGCACGTCCCGCTCGCCCTGCTCCCGCCGAAACTCTGCTGCCCGATCACCGCCGCCGTGATCTTACAATTGATATAGAAATTCCCCGCCGCGTACCTTAGCCTATTCTCCGCTTTGCGGATAGCTGCTTGGTCATTCGAGAAGATGTTGCCCGTGAGAGCGAACCCGCCGCCTTGGCGGTCGATCTGGTCGAGGACGGACTCGAAGTCGGCGTCGGGGTAGATGTAGGCTGCGAGGATGGGGCCGAAGAATTCTTTGTCGAAGATGGGATGCGCGGGGTCGCGGGTTGCGTAGAGGGTTGGGTTGATGTAGAAGCCTGTGCTGCCGTCGTAAGAGCCGCCGGCGATGGTCTCGAGGCGGGAGTCTGCGTTCGCTTCGTCGATGGCGGATGTTACGCGGTCGAAAGCTTTGCGGTCGATGACGGGGCCTGTGAACGCCGTGAAGTCTTCGGGGTTGCCGACTTTGACGCGCTGGAGCTCTTTCTTGATCTCAGAGAAGAACAGCTCTGCTTGGCTTTCGGGCAGGTAGATGCGCGAGCACGCTGAGCACTTCTGCCCGGCGTACTCGTAGGCTGCGCGGATGGTGTGGCGGGCGGCTTCGGGGACGTCGGCGGAGGGGTGCACGAGGTGGAAGTTCTTGCCGGACGTCTCGCCGATCATGCGCGGGAGGTCGCGGTATTTCTTCTCGCCTACACCTTGCGCTGCTTTCGCGTAGAGCTCGCGGAAGACGTCTGAGGAGCCGATGAAGCTGAGAGCTGAGAACTCTGGGTGGTCGTAGACGGCTTTGGTGATGGTCGGCGCGTCGCCGTTGACGAGCTGGATTACGCCTTCGGGCAGGCCGGCTTCGAGGAGGATGTTGTGCACGATTTGGCTGGCGTAGGCGGTCATGGGCGCGGGTTTCCAGACGACAACGTTGCCCATTAGTGCTGGGGCGGAGACGAGGTTGCCGCCGATTGCGGTGAAGTTGAACGGCGAGACGGCGTACACGAAGCCTTCGAGCGGTCGCCAGTCAGTCCGACCGTGGTGGCCAGGCGAGTTAACTGTCGGCTGCTTGTCGTAGATCTCCTGCGCAAACGACACATTGTAGCGGAAGAAGTCCGCCAGCTCAGCAGCAGCATCAATCTCAGCCTGCCACGCATTCTTGCCCTGGCCCAGCATCGTCGCCGCCAGAAGCTCGAACCGGTACTTCCCCGTCACGAGCTCTGCTGCTCGCAGGAAGATCGCCGCGCGGTCGGTGAAAGGCATGTCCTGCCATTCCTGCTTGGCTGCCAAAGCTGTTTGAATTGCTCGCTTGACGTCTGCTTCTGAAGCCGAGCCGTATTCTGAGAATGTTTTGGCGTGCTCGGCGGGCATGTGCGTGGGAGTGAGGGATTGCGAGGAGTCTACTTTTGCATTGCGGCCGCCGATGGCGGGTACTTGCTTAGGGAGCTGGGAGCGGAGGGTTGTGAGGGCTTTGGCGAGGTGCTCGCGTTCGGGAGAGTTGGGCTCGAAGTGTAGCTTTGGGAGCAGTCAGTCGTCTGCGTTGCGTGATCTTGCTCATGAGGATGGGTTTGTAGAACATACGTTGGGCTCATTGAACGCTTTCGGCACACGATAGGTCCCCGATGTCAATGATCTAACACCAGATGTCGACGCTGCTGCAAATCGCAGCTTGTTGCTCGTCCGGCCAACATTGCTGCGAAGAATGCCGCTAATCTGTGCTGTGCTCGTGAGTCTCATTGTGAAAGTGTGTATGTTTGTGGCAGAATAGGTTTGAGAGCTACCCTTGCACAGGCATAATAAGGTATAAATAAAAGTATTAGAGCTCTTTCGACGATCGTTCGGATGACCATCCGAAAGCGGGCCCCAGATATGCGTATGCGCAGAGCTCCAGGTCGGATGGCATCCGATGCATTTTGCAGCTGCTAAGCTCTTTTGCATGCATGCGGGGAATGAATGATAGCAAAAACAGAACGGGACAAAGGAAGCTGTTATCGGATGCGAGCGATTGATCGATGGGTCACGATGCAACAAACAGCTAGCCGTCTTTGCCGATTGAAGTGCGTCTAGATATAATCGTCAGAGTGTGCTGCTGCTGCCTTCTTCGGAGCGATCAAGCCTGTTCGAGTTATCGTTGAAAGCAACCAGCTACCTGTGGTTTCTTTTACATCGTATCTCGATTTGATTAGTACTCAATTAACCATCATGGTCGCCAAAGACTCTCCCGTAATCATCGTCGGCGGCGGCGCCTGGGGTCTATCCACCGCCTTGCACATGACCAATTCGGGCTACTCCAACATCACCGTCTACGAGAGAGCGACACAGATCCCCTCACCATACTCCGCAGCATGGGACATCAACAAGATCGTCCGCGCAGAGTACGAAGATCCATTCTACACGAAACTAGCACTCGTGAGCAACCAATTTACCGCAACAAACCTCACATTCACACTAACACAACCCACTCAAGGAAGCAATCCAAGGCTGGAAAACTCCCCTCTTCGGCCCCTACTTCCACCAAACAGGCTACGTCGTCGCAACGACAGGACGAGCGCCACCCAAAGCCATCGAGCACCTCGAAAAAGCCCTCTCATCCGTGCAAGCAGACCCGACGTTTGCACCGGGAATCAAGCGGTTGTCTGGGGCCGCGGATTTCAAGGACTACACGTGGCAGTACTCGGGCCCGTTGACGGGGTTCAAAGGCTACTTCAACCGTTTGGCTGGGTACGCGCATTCTGCCGATACGCTCAAGGGTCTGTGGGAGCATTGTGCGAGTCGTGGGGTGCGGTTCGTCCTTGGGGAGGAAGCTGGGAAGGCTGAGAGGTTGTTGTATCAGGGTCGTAAGTGTACTGGTGTTGCTACGGCAGATGGCAAGACGCATCAGGCTGAGCTGGTGATTTGTGCAATGGGCGCTCATGGGGCGAGTCTGCTGCCTGGTCTGGGCAAATTCGTCGTTGGTCGATGCTGGTCAGTTGCACATGTGCAGCTGAGTGAGGATGAGGTGAACTTCCTGAGAGGGATTCCAACAACGAACGTACGAGATTTGGGCTTCTTCTTTGAGCCTGACCCCAAGACACGACTGTTCAAACTGTGTCCGCTCGGGATCGGATACACGAACACAGGCTCGGATGGCGTATCGTTGCCTCCACCCGATCGCCTACCACCCCCACAGGACTACATCCCAGCCGAAGACGAGAAGAAACTCAGACAACTGCTTCGAGAAACTTTCCCCTGGATGGCCGACAGACCATTCGTCGACCAGAAGCTGTGCTGGTTTGCTGATACGGCTGATTCTGAGTACTGCATCGACTACGTACCTGGGACGGATAAGTCTGTCGTTGTTTTATCTGGTGATTCGGGACACGGCTTCAAGATGATGCCTGTGTTCGGCAAATGGGTCACCGAGTTGCTCGAACGTGGCGAGCAAAGTCTGTCGAGATGGCAGTGGAAGAATCCGGCGACGGCTGACACGAATTGGGGAGATGCTGTTAGCTGGCGGATTGGACAAGGGGCTGAATTGAAGGATCTCCTGCAGGCGAAAGACAAGATGATGCGCGCGCGTTTGTAGTTGAGACATGTGTTTTAAAGCTAGATTGATTATTAGGAGACTCGGAAGCAATGGAAGCGTTCTTGCCGAGCGCAGATCATGTGTTGATATGGGGTAATATGGTTCAGGGACTCGAGACGAGTGATAAGTAATCTGCTTGGGAGTTCGTCCTGAAGTTCGAGCGCCACTGTAACAGATTGGCGATCAATATTGCGCCGTGATTGTCGATCCTACTCGAGCCAATCATGCTACCGTCGCATCCACCCCTCGGAGTCTCTACCACGTGCAAGTGGATGCACCTCTTGAGCTTTCGGCGTATTTGCCACCGTTGTGCAGCACGCGATTTGCGAGGGACAAAGTTGCACTCTCTCGAGACTCTCGCTGGTCTGATACAGACCAAGCTGAGCAACGCCATGCGTCGAATCCATTGCGTCTCCACGTCTAGATGAACCTCGAAGCACAACGTCATAAATGACTGAAAGGTCACTCCTCGCTAAGAGTGCTGGCGGGAGTGGACACCCGCGCGAGCACAGTTGAGAAGGTCGCGACTGGGCGATCGCCAGCACCCCGGCTGCCGGTCTCCACCGAACACGCGGGCGGGAAGCAAGCTCAAGGCAAGACGCGGCGATCGTCGGCCTTACTTTTGAGCAGACTTTCGAGACTTTTCAGCCGGGCACTCTTTCGGCCGTTGACGGAAGCTTGTCTCGCAAGAGTCATGCAGACAGAGGCGTGAGCGAGGGGATGACTCTGTGCTGTACCGGAGGTCGACAGTGAATCCGTGATTCTTGGCTCTGCGGAACGCGGCCGCCGGCGAAGGTTGAGTTCAGCTTGTATGGAGGGCTTTTTTCCCATGTCGGTGCATGTGGCTTGAAATGTTGGTGGTGGTGAGGTGGTGGTGGCAAATTGGGTGGGCCGAGAGCCGGTGGAGGCTGAGGATGCTGTGCGACCTTCCACAGCGCTTCGAGAGGTGCTACAGTGCAGAGGATAGAATGTTCTATGGCCTGCAGGCGTGCATCATCGTCGCGAAGTGGACGAGACGGGCTGTGAGTGGACGCGCGTGGAGTGGGTTTCTGGCAGTGTTCGAGAAGGAGGCGATCGGTGCTACTACGCCATCCACCATCCACCGGCACCCAAAATGCCAGACTAATGCGGCCTAGTCGAGCTAGGCCTCGCAGGCGCCGGACTGTGCGTGCCGCGAGAGAGATCTGGACGAGGCTGATGGCGTATGTGCTTCTGCAGGCGTGAGAAGAGAGAGTTGACTGAGCTTTGCTCAACGCGGCGGAGAATGTTGAATGCTGCCCTTTTCCGGCGAGTGAACAGGAAACATGAGAATGTCCAGAAGAGGCAATGTTGGCTGCGACGTGGAACAGTAGTCGCCTGTTAGTCCACGTTCTCGCCCAGCTGGTAGACACCGTCAGGCAGCGCATCCCTGCGTCTCTAAACTCTTCAATCTCGAGTGTCTCGGGCAGTGCTGAGCAGGCGCCGGCCTCTCGTGAGTCTCGTCCAATCATTCCACGCCCCGTCCGAGCGCTAAGATCCACTTTCTTGTCGCCCTACGCCGCAGCCTTTCCAACGCTTCTCCCCTCATATACTTATAGCCTGCTGCACCACCTGCGGCCCGCCGTCATATCGCGCCTATCGTTTAACCATCCCGCTACTACCACCACCACTCACTCTCCACTTCGACGTCCAACCTATTTGATGTTATAGCAGTACCGGCGATCCCTTGCTCTCTTACCCTCGCAGAGCACCGACCTCCTCACTCTCACGTCAAATCACTCCACCACCACCATAATGTTCGACGACAACTTCTCATTCGCATTCTCGCGCTCCCCTTCATGGGCCAGCAGCAACGAATCTTCCACCCGCGAGCCTTCTCGTTCAGTCTCGCCTTGCTCACCCACATCCGCCTTCCCTCCACCACTACCACGCTACTCGGTCACCGACCTGGCAGCCGACCTCGACCGTCAACGAATTCGCCCAGAAGCCCGCATCCACTACCAGTCCTGCGAGTCATATGCCAACACAACAGACGACGACTCTGCCTGGGATGTTCCACCTCTCTGCTCAGACTCCGAGGCCGATTCAACATACAGCGGCAGCATCACAGCAACCTCATGCACCACTGGTGTAAGCCGGGCCCGCGTTACACCCACACGCTCATATTCGCCGACCCGACGCGTACAGCGCCAAAGTGGCACTCGTCTCTTATGCTCCTCGCAAAACCACGCCAAGGATATCGCCGCACTGGTCTCTCGTATGGTCTCGTCGTCAGAACAATGCTCCGTTGTGCCACCACCAGACGCCCTTCCTTCAAACGAGGAAGCAGATGACGAGGGCTACAACTCTGCCAACGCAAGCGACGAAATGCTGTCTTCTTCCCGTCGCAGCACTCTCCCATCAAAACGCTCCATGGACTTCAGACGCGCTCGCAAGAGCGTAGGCGCCGCTGCGATCGCAAAGGACATTCGCTTCCGCGGCACCAAGGACAAGGGACACAGGAGGCACAGGAGCTCCGGTGAGAGGACTCCCGTGGTATAGTCTGAGGACATGAGGCGAGCTCGCTTCTGCCATGGTCACCAACCCAACGGGACTGGCGACCAGGAGAAGCACACGTTTCGACCTGCGAAACAATGATTTTTTAAACGGAAGCGATGGCGTTGGAAGGAGTTGCACGTGTATACCGTGCTATTATTGCTTGTTTGGATTTTATTTTAGATTACCCTGATTTGTTTTAATGCCTGCTGCTGTCCTGAGAGGGCACAGTTGTGCTGCGTAGCCGATGCTCAGCGCTCGGCAGCCTACCGACGAGGCGATGAGAAGTCGTATATAGATACAGATCTATGCTATGGACTCGATTCGGAGTGCTCCTTTCGGAGTCTTCGATATGAGATTTGCTCATCATAAGTTCCACTTTCGTTCAATTCTTCTCAGCCAAAGACGCATTAACAGGAGAGTGGGAGTAGTATTTACACAAGCTCACTACTCAAGTAGGTGCACGTATTGCCTAGCACATGTATATAGTGCTCTAGGGAACGAACCCAGTTGCTACTGAGAATAAGTATACACTGATTGAGTCTCGCTCTAATTACTACTGCATACACAGCCAGGCTTGCTTCCGCCAAGCGGCGAACTTCTGACTTTCTTCCGTCCTGCAGTGCCCACCCAGGTCGCTGCTTCCTCTTGAATTCACACCAACTCACAGCAGTTCTCTGCATCAGAACTCTGTCAAACAGAATTCACCTTGTCCAGACAGATCAAGGCAATAGCTTACCATAAGCTATGGCGCAACATCTCGCCCACCAATCTTCACCATCCGAGATCTACACGCCCCTCACTATCAGTCTAACCATCGCGGCTTCGCTTCCGGTGCAACCAAGTCCCATGACCACTTCTCAACTCCACCTTATCAGCATACCTCTACGGCTACCATCCCGATGCACCAAAGCAGCCTGAAACTCTGCACCTTGCTCACCTTCCTTGTTCAGTAATGCTGCTTCTACGGCACCGTACCGCTTTGCTCGAAAGAGTAAATTTAAACTTATCTGACAGAGCTCGCTTACTTGGAGCTTACCTTGTCTGAGATGACTGAGCTCGTATGGGCTACGGCTACGCAAGCTACGCCAGCACATCCGACATGGTGGCCGGTTTCATCGGACGGAAGCTTTGCAGGATAGATAGCACACGAGAGAGCTCTTGTACCACGTGAGTGGGCGATAGCTGTGACTGATATACAGGTGATTATCGTTTTGGCTCGAGATTGCCCTGCTTCCGTGGACGACCTTCCTCCAAGAGTCCGAAACATGTTTGTTGTTCATCGTGGCAAGATGCTCGCGCCTACTACTACCACCCTGAGATTGAGACCGCAGAGCTATGCGTTATCTTGCTATGGACTCACACACACAACATCTTTCCACACATATAGAGCCCTCAAGCGGCCTTTGGCAGAAACAACTATCGTCCATCGCAAGAGCCTCGAGAGCCAGGAACAAGCACAACCAGGCCCACAATGCCTCTCTCGCTTGCCAACCATGAACCTCCTACGGAACATCATTCTCGGAGCCTGGTTCTCGTCGCCACTGCTCTTCAAGCCTGGCCTCTCAATCATGCGGACGATCGCGAACTCGCATTCACCAATTCTAAACCCGGACAAGAACCCCCTGATTGGAGCAGTCGTGAAACTGCTTATTTACAACCACTTTTGCGCGGGCACTAATAAGAAGGAGATTGATCGGACGAAGGTAGAAGCTAAGCAAATTGGCTTCTCGGGGATTATTCTTTGCTATGGCAGGGAGACTGGTGTGGGTGATATTGATGCCTCGCAGGCTGGAAGCGAGAGGCTGGCGGCTGAGGTTGCTCAGTGGAGGGATGGGAATCTGAAGACTATAGATATGATCGGCAAGGGGGATTGGCTGGGCATGAAGTGAGTGGCAACTATTACATTGAACCACATATAGCATCTTGCTGACGCTTCGTCCAGATTCACCGGCGCCGGCCCACAAGTAACCCACGCTCTGATCCGCAACGAAGAACCCCCAGTCGCCTTTATCGAAGCCATGGACCAAATCTGCCAGAAAGCACAAGCTCAAGGCTGCCGCATCTGGGTCGATTCCGAGCAGGACGCCGTCCAAACCGCCATCGACCGCTGGGCCGTCCCTTTCATGCGCAAATACAACACCAACGGCTCCGCCCTCGTCTACAACACCCTCCAAGCCTACCTCAAACACTCCCGCCCCAAACTCCAATCCCAGCTCGCCCTCGCCCAGCGCGAAGGCTGGACCCTCGCCATCAAGCTCGTCCGCGGCGCCTACATCGACTCCGACCCGCGCTCGCGCATCCACGACACAAAGCAAGACACCGACACCTCCTACAACTCCATCGTCCACGACCTGCTCTCCGGCGGCGCAAACCTCGGCTTCACCCCGGACACAATGCCCAAAGTCCAGCTGTTCCTCGCAGGCCACAACCCAGCTTCCGTCAACGCCGCCATAGACCTCATGCAGTCCCTCTCCAGCGCCGGGAAGTTGCACATCAAGCCTGAGTTCGGGCAATTGCAGGGGATGGCTGATGAGCTTGGGTGTAGTGTTCTGCAGCGGGCTGATGGGTTGCGGGAGCAGGGCGCTGTTGCTGTGCCGCTGGTGTATAAGTGTTTGACGTGGGGGAGTGTGCAGGAGTGCATGCAGTATTTGCTCAGGCGCGCGGTGGAGAATTCGGGCGGGACGGCGAGGATGAAGGATGGGTATAAGGCTTATGTGGGGGAGTTGAGGAGGAGGGTTGGGGAGGGGGTTAGGTTGAGGGCGTGAGAGGGAGATTTTTCGTCCTTTTCTTAATATGTTACTGGATGTGGGAGGATGGAATGGACGGATGGGATCTGATGGGATGGGGAAATGACTTACGATGTTCAATGATTTGACTTTCAACGCTTTGGTATTTTCCTTTCCATGTCTTCGCCAATGATGGAATTGACGTGGTGTTTGGAGCGAGTCGCGGTGACATGGAAGCTATGCGGCTTACACAATATTGGAGTCCATAGATGCGAGATTGGTATTTCCGAAGTTCGGAAAATTTCTTTTTTGGTTGTCCAGTTCCATACCAAGTACATATGTCGTAACCTCCGAGAAACAACCAAGATCCACCGTGATACTACACGGTTCCTACAAAAGCGAAGCATCCAACCCCTCAAAAGCCCCCCCATCGTCAGTATACCACTGGAAAGCCCCAACGTCCAACGACTCCGCCGCCCTCATCAACTGCTCCCCATCAATCACCCCATCGTCAAAATACCACTCCTGCAATCCCACCTGCCCCGTCGAAAACCCCGTTGAATCGAAATTCCCCGCCGCAGAAGACGTCGCCTCGCTATTGCTGTGACTAGGCGGGCCGGCGCCCGCCGCAGCGCCATAGTCGTGGCCTTGGTTCAAAGTGCTGGAGGCGAGTTCCCGCAAGTGGTGCTCGAGGAGTTCGAGCTCTTCTTTGTAGAAGGCTGCGACGCGGTTGCCGCGGGCGACCATTTCGGAGAGGATGGCGAAGGCGATTTGGCGGAGCTCGGAGACGTTGCGGAGGAGAGAGGGGTCAACGGCGTGGGCGGTGAGGATGACTACGGAGGCGGACCAGGTGGATTCGAGGTCGAAGGGGACGAGGCTTTCTGTTTGGGGGAGTTGTTGGGTTAGTCGTGGGATTGAATGAGGACATAGATGGGGTTTGGTGGTGCGGACGTACCGAGTAGGGATTGAGATTGGAGAACTTCTAGGGTGCGCATGATTTGCTGGGCTGCGCCGATGCATATTCGTACTAGAGATCGTGCTCCGCCGGAGGAGGGGATGTGGATTGGACGTGGAGAGGCCAGTCTGTGTTGCCAGAAGTGGAAGAGTAGAGGTCGGGTGGCGAGGATGATACACTAAGGGGATCATCGTTAGTTGAGAGGAGCCATTTCTCCTACGATGAAGCCTACTCACCTGATGTTGGAAGAGTAAAAGGTAAGCAGACAGTCGCGAGATGCTACTGTTGTTGCCTAGGTGGATCCGGAAGTTGGCAACTCGATCGTCGTGTATGCTTGCCAGGTTGCTCAGAGCGTCTTTGATGCTGTGGAGGAATTTGCTTGGTTCGCGGCCATCTCTACCATAGATTGCTGTGGTTCTGAGTTAGCGAAATTATCTGACTTGCTGGTCTTGCAGACGCCGATCAAATAAAGACGTCTTGCGCCACGGAATTAGATAAGCACTCACTTTGAAGGATCGAGGACGTCGCCCTTGCAAGCTTCACATGTATGCCAAGAGCCAACGACTTGGAAGTATGCGCAGCGAACTCAGGGAGCTGTGCAGTCACATCGTGTTCCGATAGTGATTGCGGTACGCCCATCAGAGCAGCCATGTGAGAATCCAGTATGTAGATGGTCCACCAAATTTCGCGGCAACGTTCTCTCATTGGATCGGCTATGTTCCTGTTACTCATGTTGGTGTGCACTGTGTGGAAAGAAGGGACAAATTAGCATAATGTTCCATGGCGTGCATCGTTTCGTACACTTACTGCCTTCCACTAGTGCGGTGCGCAATGCCCGGCCGATCTTGAAGTTGAGTCAGTACATCTCGCAGACGATGCGCATATATTTCTGTAGACTCACCTGATTGTACGCCGCTTTGCGCTTGTCAAGACACTGCAAGTACAAAGCCGCACAGCACAAGATCTCCATACTCTGTATTGGCTCGGCAGTCGTTAAGCCAACGTCCGGCAATATTCTCATAGCCTCCACGAATAGATCCGATCCAGCAGGCTTGGTACCACTGGTGAAGATCACAACCAAAGCTTTGCCCAGTGCAAGTATCAAGAGATAATGAGCATACCACAATGCCCCGACAGGTTCCTTCGGATGCTCGCTACTGTGGAATTTGCTGAAAGACTGCATGAAAGTCTCTTCGTCGAACAGATGGAAGAGTTGTCCGCATCTAAACTTGACAGTATTAATCAGGAATAAAGCAAAGTCCGACGTTGGAAGGACAACTGTCTCATCACGGACGCCCACGTTAGCGGTGCCAGCTCCTTGCCAGTCGATATCGTACGCTTGCCCTTCGAACAAGAGGCGGCCGGGAGGCGGAGCGAGACCGAAAAGCTTTTCGTGTACCATCACCAATACCCGCCTTCCGAACGACCAGTTCGATGATGTGCCCAGGTAAGCTGTCAAATGTAAGTCAGCGCATGTTGAAGAGCAGACAACATCACATTCACGGCATACATTGTTGGCCAAATTCATCCGCAGTAAAGGCTGGTGGTCCGTTCACCAAAGGATTCGTGAAGTGGTGATCGCCTGTTGCGCTCCTATTGCAGCTGTCGTGCTCAGTTTCTGCCGCGATTTCTAGACCCAAGCGTGCCGGGTCGTCTGGTGTCGTATCAGCATCGGCAGGGTCCAGATAAGGTCCTGACATCCTGTTGGTACTGTGTTCGATTGGATTGACGTTTTCAAACGACGGTAGCACATGACCACTTAGATTGTCAATGGCACCGGACAAGGAGGAGCGCATATGGCTGCCTTCTACATTGTTGGATCGGCCTGTGTCTGGGGGAGTGCGCAGTTCTGGATTAGAGGCATGGCGAGCTCCTCTTTCAAGTTGAGCAAGGTGTCTGTCAAGTATTTAGCACAGTTGAATCCATCAAACGATTTAATCGAAGACACTCACTCGCGAGTGACGAGGATCTTTTGGTTCTGCTCGTCAAAATTGCAAACAAGACGCCTCTTTTGACAAGCAGTACACGGCTCTTTACCAGAACACTTGATCTTCTGACGTCGACAGCGTTCACAGCTGCCAATTAATCGCAATTAGCTAGTATCATTTTGCGATTAGCCAAGACGACTTACGCGTTGGAGACTCTTGCGCTTGCTCGTTTGCGCACGCCGCTGCCAGTCCGAGCGTGGCCACCAGCCGAAGGACTCGATGATTCTGGTGGCATTGTTGCAGCTCACAGACACTGAATCGACCGGATGACGGAACCGATGGCTTCTGTGCTCGAGACAGTCGAATGCGAGAGTGTCGAAGGCTGTGAGATCTGGTCGGGTGGTCTTCCGATGATGAAGATCGACCCCGCTTCGAATTCCAAGCCGAAGCCGGCCATCTCAAGATTGTGAGAGCTTCATCACAAGAGGCAATGATAAGCACACGACCTTCAGCATCCTATCATGATATAGTGATTAGATCCAGATCAGTAATAGTGACTTAGCCCTGAGTGGAGCTCTAATGACTGGTCTGTCTAACTGTTTGAGGTTCCTTAGACTTGAAAGACCACAGACAACAAAGTCGCACGTTCATGATACCCAGTCGTTCAGAGAGGGACTGCGTCTGGTGAGATTAGCACACAGTAGGGGCACCCTAATCTCCAGTGGTTTTGTTAATATACGCATAGCTGCGCGTAAGAACCGTAGCTACCATCGCCCCGGTCCACTTACCGCCGAACCATCAGCACTGCTACCTGGAACATACACCGGCCCATAACCATCTTGCGCAACCTGCTGCGCCCATCTTCTCTCCCTGTCAAAGTCTCTTTCTCTTGCTCTACTTCCTGTGCCATTGACACGCAAAATTTCCGACCTCCTAGATCCTTGCCTGCTGATGTGGTGATCAGCTCCTACCCTGCTGCCTGTCCGAGTGCTAGGTCGTCTCTGGACCATATCGCCCACGCTGCGTCCACGACTCCTGCTCCTGCTCCTGCTCCTGCTCTTACTCCTGCCACTTACTTTCCTGTCCGATCTCTTTTCGTGTCTGTACAATCTTCCGACCTCTGAATCGGTGAGACCTCCATTGATCACATCTTTCGATGTGATGAGGCTCTTCGGACCGCCTGGGTATCGTCCTTTTCGAACCTGGCCAACGATGTCAGCTTAAATGTCGCAGAGCGAGTATACACCATGTGGAACCAACTCACCCTCCTTCTGCGCGAGAAGTATACCCAGCTGCTGTAGTGTTAGCCACGATTCTTCTCAAGCCATTATCAAAGTCGAGACAAACCTTATGTAAAAGCCGTGGACGTGCGATGGTATTACTGCGCACAGAAACAGTAAACTGTTGAGCAGTGTGTCTGGGCCCAGACCGGTCATCATCATCACTGCCAGTGGCGGAAAGAAGATGTTGACCATCATGAGCATGATGCGATATGGCAGGTCGCGTATTGTTGCGAACATTGTGCCGGTGGTTGTTGTGCTGCGGGATGTGCGCAGGCACTGGTGGGAATATTTGTGCCTTGTCCACTATTCTCTTCAGGCAAATCGCGGTCTCTCTAGACTGTGTAAATTGCCTGTCTGCAGTCTCGCGATAGATATATGATAGTCGTAAAGTCGTGAGAAGTCCTACTCGTCGTCTCGTGTCGCTCTCGGCTAGGATATTGAGTCGTGTTACTCTTCGCTACGCAAAATTCATCAAAACAAGTCGCTAAAGGTACAGACACTGCAAGCAAAAAGGAAGCAAAGATGTCAATTTGACATGCGCAAGGTAATATGTGCAGGATGAAAGTAGTGTAGAATCGACACCGCTTCTTCTAGTTCTTTGCGGAAGGTTGGCAGGGTGTGCATGTGCATTAGATTAATAGCTGATCACCATAGTGCCTGCGAGGCTGGGAGCACTGCTTGACATGTTCGCACGGCAAAGAATCTTGTTTGCATGCCCAGCTTCTGCTCGCGCGATGGCGTCGGTGTGCTGCTTGCGCGTGGAAATCGCAGGGTTTCGTTTGGGTTGGACTGGTGAGATGATGTCAGAAGGCAGCTGCACCCACTCAAACTGGACCCTCCACTCTCGAGCCGCTTCACACTGCGTCGGATCTCTTTGAGCGTTATGCCATGTGGGGTCAGCTGCCGAGATATCGGCTAAAAATGCGTTGGCATGACCGGCGTGCTTCGAAGGCGACGCGATGGCATGCACTATCTTCCTTCCGACATCTGGCTTGAAGGGCTGTGTCGAAGAGAGGAACGTACCCTAACGGCTACACGCCTCCAGGTGTTTGCCCTAGCACTACAAGGAAGGGAAGATATGCATTCATCATAACGACGTCTTATGAGGTCTTTAGAGAAACCTTGTGCTGTCTGCTGAATGTCAGTCGAGTCTGAGTTCAGGAAAGGACATTTGAAATCGAAGCCTCTGGCGAACAATTTCTTCTTGACAATGTGAAAGGCCTGAAGTCTGGTGGTTCTATCTCGTAATCGGGCATTGGACGCCATTGCTGTGTGCATCTGACAAGCACCAAAGCAGCACAAAACCTTTCGTGCTGCCTCGGTGGGTGACACACGGAGCTGCTTTGACCTGTCTTGCGACGGTATATTTCCACGGCAATGTGCTCTTCGGGTAGGTGCAGGCTCCGTAGCCGAGCGAGCACACTATTCAATATCTAGTCGGTATCCTGTATAGCTGCACACACGTTGATTGGCCGATGTGACGTCTCGCTCGAGGGAGCAATTGAGTTGCTGGAGTGCAAGCGACCCCTCCAGACTGCCACGCCGAACTGCACTGCCGGTCAAGCAAACACGGTCCGGGGCAAGGAAGGTTGCGCAAGATTCCATATCCCATTTGTATGGTGGGTGTTAGCGTAGATCATCGATAGCACATTGCACAAGAGATGGCTATGAGGAAATGTCGTCGAGCAGTTATGCCGCGAGCAATTCGACTTTATTATACATGCATACGACATGGCAAAGCAATTTGGTCGTAAGTGGCTGCATCCCGAATGGAAGCCGGAGTCGTGAAGCTGACAGGGTCGATCAATCTGGGAGGAGGCCTTAAAGGCCAGCTAGATCTCACGAAAGCCACGAGGTCAAGTCTTGAGCTTTGGGAACACAAGAAGTGCTCTATCATCTGCTAATTTGTGGCAACACCATGTATCATTCCAAATGATTGATAATGCTAAGCAACATTTGCGGCGATTGCCAAGAAGTCAATCTGGGCGTGTGCATAAGCGTAAATTGTGAAGAACCGACCCGGCTCCTTGTCTGAGACAATTGAGGTTTTATCCCCGAAGGCCTTGTGCAACCGAAGCGGCGCAATTGACCATCTCGGCGATCAACATTTTGAACCACGCTGATATTGCTGTGTCGTCGCCAATCTCAATAATTACGCGACGTCGTGCGAGAAGTCTTACGAAGATTTTGGTCAGCATAGCCAGTCTCGGGGCACGCGTCCCGTGCTACTACACTATTCATCAGGGTTATGCCACGTGTAGCATGTGCTTGCTATAACTACGTACGAATGAATGGTAGCTTTGAAGTATCTCCACAACTCCACAACTCCCACCTCACGTACGCCTTCTAAGCGGCGCAGATATCAGATTGTGGTCTGGTCGTTAATCCCCAACATCCTCGAAGCCAGCTGTCACATCGTGAACATGGACATGCGCAATAAGCGATCGCCTGACCGACCCTTGCACGTCGAGGTCCGTCCATTCGTATCATGGGCATCGGTTGGCTTAGCTAGTAGACGATCCCGTAGCGGGCACTCGTCGGGCTCTTGTATCAGAGCAACCCAGCAAGAAAGGCGTGCAGGCGACCTGGAGCAGTTCGCAGAATATTCGGCGGTATTTTGCCCTGCATGCTGATTGCTGCGAGCTGCCCTGGCGATGGGGCATTCTGACAACTAGTTTTGATCCTTCTGCACCGTGTACTGGATCCAGGCTTGGAGTCGTGCGCCAACATTGACCGCAGAGCAGACCGCCATTGCGCCTCTCACGATGTTTCAACACGCGAACGGTGGCGTGAACAGCATCAGGCTTGTATGGAGGTATCTCGGTGTAGCTTATGTGAGATGTTGCGAGACTGCGGCAGTGAAGTGTAAAGAACCGTTATGCACAAACGGCAGATGCACCTGCCTGCGTTCCCCTCCCCTATTTCCAGGGCCTGAGCTGCTGAGAGGAAGGTGGGATGTGAGGGTGGCCGAGGCTGAGCCCCACGCGGAGTCGAATGCCCCGCTATTCAATGGTCATGCAGACTGCTGCAATCTTGCCGACGCCAAACAAACACACCAGCTGCACCGGTGGCACTACCAAGCATACTAGGACACTAGCATCGTTGCGGCGCAGATTGTACGGACCCTGTGATCCCTGGTTGGTATTTATAAAAGCGTCTTCACGCCACTCTCTCGTCTCTCTCACTACATCCCCCCATACCCCTCACTTCACCCAAAAACACACCCAAAATGTCTATCAAGTGGGACTCTTTCACCAACACCGTCGCCGGCAAGCAGGTCGACTCCGAGAACAAGCACTACGGTATCGACCCCACCACTGGCGAGAAGCTCTGGCCTGTGCCCATTGCCTCCCAGCAGGATGTCGACGCTGCTGTCGAGAGCGCCACCAAGGCCTTCGAGACCTTCAGAGACGTGCCTATTGAGAAGCGCAAGGAGCTCCTCATGAAGTACTGCGATATCTGGACCGAGAACTCCGAGCAGATGATCAACCTGCTCTGCAAGGAGACTGGCAAGCCTGTAAGTCAATGTTGTAGACAAGTGATATCTGAGCCTATGCTGACCAAAAACAGCGCCAATTCGCTTCCATGGAAGTCAACATGGTTCCTTTCTTCTTCAAGCACTTCACTGCTCTCGACCTTCCTGAGGAGCGTGTCGAGGACGAGGAGAAGATCTTGACCACCAGATACACTCCCCTCGGTGTTGTTGGTGCCATCTGCCCCTGGTAAGCATACCCTAAACATCTTCTCCAACGTCAAACAACCGCTGACATGCACGACAGGAACTTCCCTTTGGTCCTCTCCCTCGGCAAGGTCGTCCCCGCCCTGCTGACTGGTAATACCATCATCGTCAAGCCCTCTCCCTACACTCCCTATACCACCCTCAAGGCCATCGAGCTCGCACAGTCCGTCTTCGAGCCCGGTGTCGTCCAGGCTGTTGGTGGCGATGACAAGCTTGGCCCCATGCTTACCGCTCACCCCGGTATCGCTAAGATCTCCTTCACTGGCTCCATCGCCACCGGCAAGAAGATCATGGCTGCTTGCGCCAACACCCTCAAGCGCTGCACCCTTGAGCTCGGCGGCAACGACGCCTCTATCATCCTTCCCGACGTCGACGTCAAGAAGGTCGCTCCCCAGGTCGCCATGGGCGCCTTCCAGAACTCCGGCCAGGTCTGCGTCGCCACAAAGCGTATCTACATTCACGAGAGCATCTACACCGAGTTCGTCCAGGAGATGGTCAACTTCACCAAGACCATCGAGGTCGGCGACTCCGAGTCCGGCTCCCTCCTCGGCCCCGTCCAGAACAAGATGCAGTACGAGAAGGTCAAGGAGTTCTTCGCGGACACCAAGAAGAACGGCTACAAGTTCGCTGTTGGCGAGGACACCCCCTCCGCCGAGAAGGGCTTCTTCATCAAGCCTACCATTATTGACAACCCTCCGAACGACAGCCGCATCATCGCTGAGGAGCCTTTCGGTCCCATCGTCCCCACCCAGCCCTGGTCCGACGAGGAGGAAGTTATCAAGCGTGCCAACAACACCAACACCGGTCTTGGTGCCTGTGTCTGGGGCAAGGACGTCGAGCACGCCGAGCGCATTGCCCGCCGCCTCGAAGCTGGCTCCGTCTTCGTCAACTCCTTCGAGAAGCCCACTCCTCAGGCTATCTTCGGTGGCCACAAGGAGTCTGGCATCGGTGGCGAGTGGGGTACTGACGGCTTCAAGGCCTACTGCAACCCTCACGTCATCCACCTTTACAAGTAAGTGTGCTTGGCCGGCAGGTTGTGTGTGAGAAAGGTTCTCCCTTTTCTGTCATGAGTAGGGCAGTTGTGTATTCCCAGAGACCGCAGTAGGCGGTTCACGAACTTTATGAAATTAGTAAAAACAGAAAGATGCTTCTAGGCGAGATCAGATACTCTGCATTGAAAAGCCTTTACCCATTCATTGTCGCTTTTTGTCATTGTTGGTGCTTGTCAGTGGGATGGTTCGTTCGGTACCTGACAACCTTGTTCGAGCAGGAACACCGTTGCGACTGCCAGATTGTGAAACATGTGCTGTTGTGCCGTTTTTATATCTGATGATCTCGGATGAGACTGGTTTTGCTGGTGTCTTCAGTGTATGCAAGGGGAGAGAGTGGTGTGAAGAGCTGTGACTGACACTTGCACTCCACCTGTACACAAACTTGTGTAAATGTATCGAGCTCTTATGCACAAGTTTGTATACGTCGGGACATCAGCTTGGGCTCTACTACTCTCCCATACGAGCCATAGTAAGGTGTCTTACCTCCTGGCAATGCGTCCATCTCCGCATTTGTTGACCATTGAGACACCACACAAAGTGCTGATCGGAACCAGGGAGTGAGAATTATAATGGCTGAGTCTTGCTTGCCATCAAGAGTCCGTAATATGACATGTCACTTCCCGTTCTGAATGGATTTTATACCTTACATTATGCCATGGCTACAGTGAAGTTCTACTGACCAGACAAGTGAAGTGTCGTATAAGCAGTACAGTTCAAGCAGATGAGCCAGATCGCATGCATCCACGCATAAGCACTCAATCGGATGCACCCCGGGAGAGAGATGCTGCGATATGATGAAAGTGGCTCTTCCGTGCGCGTGCAGCACTACATCCGTATCGAGATCTAGCTCAGCCATCACCTCCTCGCCTAGACAGGGAGGCACGGAGTGGGCGCCGCCGCACGGCAAGGGCAAGGGTGGTGAGGAATAATATCGCCCTGTGCATTTCGGGAGATTGTACATGTGCATCCATCCTGCAAGACATGCTGTATAGGAGCGGTTGCAGTATGGCGCTGTCTTTGGAGGTGTATCTCTTGTCGTTGTCGATGTCGGAAGTGGACAAACCGTGCACGGGCGGTCTAGAGCTATGTGGACATGCTTGATGCACTGTTACTGGCCGTGCGCAAGAGATCGATCGTCGTGCTGCTCCAGTCTACCCCGACCAACTGCGTGCTGTCCCTCGCACAGCTCGCGCTCCTCCAAAAGGCATGTGTGTGTGTGTGCAGCGAGTAGTGCCATTCCTCTCCTGCTCCTATATGTCGCCGTAGACTATCGCGCGCAATTGCTACCAACAACCGTATAGCTATCCAATTCGGTACTGCATCGCCTGCATTATTTCCTTGCCTTCACCGTCACCATCTTGTCACTGCCCGCCCACCTGCCTGCCAGCCTGCCAAACCCGTTTCATCGGGACATGGATGACGCTAAATAGACTCAACTCCACGCGCCAGTAGTGCGGCGCCCATGAACGACTCTACCGCCAACGCTGCAGACACCACACCTCTCTCCATTTTCACTCCGCGCAGCCAGATCCTGCACGCTCCCATACACCCTCGCCCTCCCTCTGTCCTCCCGCGCACCTCCAGTCCGTTTTCGCGCCGTCGCAGGACCATCTCTGGCGCCGTGAGCCTGGAAAGAGAAGACATCACTCCGACTCTAGGAGGGATCGTATTAGGCCGCAGTACCACAGCGCTCGCTGCGCCTTTCGCACCTTCGGCATGTGTAGCGCGTGCATCTGAACTGGACATCGCGAGCTCGCACGCTGAGGTAGCCCCGGGATCAGAATCGCGGGCCAAAAGCGTTGCTTGCTTTTCGCGCGACAGCGCCATTTCTCCGAGTCTTTCGCTGGAGTTGCATGCGCCTGAAGGGAATAGCTTCTTGAAGAACACTAGGAAACGGCCATCGGACGTAGGGTCACCGGACGGCCTTGGGGAGCAGCCGCAATTCAAACGCCCAAGAGTCAAGCCACGGCTCAACTACAGTCTCGACGGTCTCCAGTACGACGGCCCAGCTCTGCAGCCGCCCTCACCGCTTTTTTTCAGCAATACCCAGCGTCCTCGTCCGCAATTCCCTCCACGTCTTTCCAGCTCTGAAGCGGCGGCAAGCATGCTTAGCAAGGCACGGCAGGAGGAAACTCATGTCAAAACTGTGAGCTTGGCTCGTGGCACGATACCTACACCTGGACCTGCAAGTTACTATCACAGCCCCACTCCAACGAGTCACTCTCGTCGCAGCTTGGATAGGGGCTCGGCGGCGAGAGGAGATAGTCCCGACACTGTTTCCCTAAGTAGCAAAGTCTCTGGCTCGAGTCCTGGTCAAAACCTGAATACGATAGGCATAATTGAACTGTTCGAAGAAGACCAGCGACCAAACTTCATCATCGACCTCTCAGATAGCACAATTTATGGACCTGGGCTACTGTCGCCTCTCTATGCGAATTCCTCGCTTCGATCCTACGAAGGACTCTACGAATCGATATCAGGACTTTTGAGCCCGAATACTCCAGGACATGGGGCATTCATTCCATTTAAAGCATGGGCCATCGCACCTGTAAGCGGAGAAGGACATAACACATACGTGCCGACCCATCAATACGCGAACATTTCGTGGTCGTGTTCAACAATCCGAAAAAAGCTGCGTGTCATCAGTGGCTCCTTTCTATCTGGCTTCCACAATGGCACATCGTCTTCTACCACGTCTCCTCGAAGCATTGGCACCGTGGTGAAAGGACCCACTTCTGCGCCAACACCAGCCTCAGAGGCCTCAGATTACTTTGGTGTACCTTCAAACGTTTCCAATGTTGCCGTGCCCAGCATTGAAGGGTCGACACGTAAGATCGACCCTCCTTCTGCGTTAGAGGGCAACACAGGCATTGCTGACCAGCAGACGCCCATGGATGGACTAACAAGCCCCTCAGCGTACGTACAGGACGCGATACCACTGACTGCGGCAGTGCCGGCAGTGACGAATATTAATTGGTTCAATAGCCATGTTCAATCACACACAATGTCTCCGAGCTTTGACTGGACGCGGTTGCCCATCACCGACGCGATGCCGCCACATATTCGCTTTGCGCGTTCCATAGACTGGGGTGCCACTGCTCTTGGTCCTATCGAAACTTGGGGTCCGGACCTCCGTCAGATGTGCAACTTGATCATGGGTATGTATTTACTGGGAGATGTATACTTGCTGTTGAGAATATACTGACAGAGATTTGCAGTATGTCTTGATTTGTTCTTTGTCATTGTATTTTCGAACAACATCTTCGCCTTCACTCTCCGCCTTGGGTACCCTCAATCTTTGTTTTTGGCAGTTGCTAGGACATGCCACTGCACTGGTCCGATGATATCTAACTTCTAACCTCCTTTGCAGGCCTCCCCTCATCCAGCTGCCATGTACTGGGGTGACGATCTGATCGCGATTTACAATGAAGCATACATCATGCTCGCTGGCCAGAAGCACCCTACTTTGATGGGAATGAGCTATGCGGTAGCATGGTCGGAAATCTGGGTAAGCCAACTATTCACATGTGGCGTCCATTAACACCAGATCACTTGAGCTGACAGACTCTAGGACGAGGTCAAGGATGTCTTTGCGAATGCAAAATTGACAGGCGAGGCGACTATGAAAGACGACGATGGACTCTTCCTCAAGCGCAGCAACTATCTGGAGGAGACTTACTTCTCGTGGTCTATCGTGAGTGCCTCAAGCTCTTCGTTCAATACTCACTTCGAGTCAGTATCCCTTGAGATCGCTAACGGAATTTCTAGATTCCTATGGTGGGCGGTGACGGTAGCGTCATGGGATTGTACAATCCTGCTTTTGAGAAGACACGACGAAAGATCGCCGAACGCCGGATGCTAACCTTGAGAGAAATCGGCGAGCGCACAGCTTCGGCAAGAGACGTCAAAGGATTTTGGGCTCAGGTCATGGGCGCCTTTGACTACAACCAGGTCGACTCTCCTTTCATGCTGCTTTACTCTGTGACCGACGATGTCGACAGCGATGCCAGCAGTATTCATTCGAGTTCGACTTTCGCAGCAAAGCCCTGTCGTCTGGAGGGCGCGCTTGGCGTACCGGAAGGTCATCAATGTGCTCCTGAGCACTTGGAATTGCGTAACGGCATGGAGGGCTTTGCACCTGTTTTCCGAGAAGTGTCACATACAGACAAACCCGCGCTGCTCGACATTGGCACAGGAGATATCCCGGAAAGCTTGCTCCACGGCCTTGACTGGAGAGGATTCGGCGACCCGTGCACTTCTGTCGTGGTCTGTCCCATACATCCAACTACGGGCGAGGCGGTGTTGGGCTTCTTGGTACTAGGTGTCAATCCACGACGACCTTATGATGACGACTACAGCTTGTTTATTCAATTGCTTAGCAGGCAACTTGCGACATCACTGGCGTCTGTTGTGTTATTCGAGGAAGAAATCAGACGGGGTCAAAAGGCGGCGAAGCTTGCAGCGCTGGACAGGATTGAGCTTTCGCAGCAGCTGGCTGCCCG
The DNA here is from genome assembly GCA_037042865.1 of Epicoccum sp. F181. Lineage (NCBI taxonomy): Eukaryota > Fungi > Ascomycota > Dothideomycetes > Pleosporales > Didymellaceae > Epicoccum > Epicoccum sp. F181. Next base: position 17,584 of record JAJSLS010000030.1, on the reverse strand, counting down.
AACACAGGAAGCGATCGAGAGCGAGACGAAATTCACGCGCATGGCGGAGTATGCGCCTGTTGGAATGTTTATCGCGAGCTCGAACGGCAACATCACATTTGCAAACGACTCATGGTACGATATCTCGCGGGTACCCAGAGGTCAAGGAACTGCGGACAAATGGCTCGATGCAGTCAAAGAAGAGGATCAGAAACTTGTGGAAGAGATGTGGGAAACACTCGTCGTCGACACGAAGCCAGTCAGCTTCGAATTCAGATTCAAGGCCCCATGGCAAGATAGACGTGGCGATAAAGGCGAGACGTGGGTTCTGTTCTCGAGTTATCCTGAGAAAGATGAAGCGGGAAATTTGAAGAGCGTTTTCGGCAGTATCACCAACATCTCTGAGCAGAAGTGGGCTGAGAACATTCAGACGAAGAAGATGGAAGAGGCTGTTGAGCTCAAGCGTCAACAAGAATCATTCATCGACATAACGAGCCACGAGATGAGGAATCCGCTGTCAGCCATTCTGCAGTGCAGTGATGAGATCTCTGGCTCATTAACGCAATATCGACAAAGCGGCGCGAAAATGCTGCCCGATGAGCTGGTTGCCAGCTGTCTAGATGCCGCGCAGACCATCAGCTTGTGCAGTCAGCATCAGAAGAGGATCGTTGATGACATCCTTACGCTCAGCAAACTGGACTCCCAGCTTCTACTGGTCACACCTGTGGACTCGCAACCGTTGCAGGTGGTCCAACGCGCGCTCAAGATGCACGAGGGCGAGCTACAGGCTGCCGATATCCAGTTGAAGTTTGTCGTCGACCAGACGTTCCGCGACATGAACCTGGACTGGTGTCGCCTTGATCCTAGCCGCGTGCTGCAGGTTTTGATCAACCTCACAACGAACAGCATCAAATTCACTAGTACTGAGAGCAAGCGAACGATCACAGTTACACTGGGCGGCAGTGCGCAGCGACCAAGTCAGATGCCAAACGCACCAGTCAATTACTTCCCAACGAGGAGCAACAAACACTCGATGGCGGACAAGGAGTGGGGCGATGGCGAACCTGTGTTTGTGATGTTCTCGGTCTCTGATACTGGACGTGGTCTTAATCCTGAGGAGAAGAAGATGCTATTTATGCGATTCAGTCAGGCTTCACCTCGGACACATGTTCAATATGGAGGCTCAGGGCTCGGCCTGTTCATTTCCAGAGAACTGACAGAACTGCAAGGTGGTGAGATTGGCTTCGAATCCGAGGCCGGCAAAGGCAGCACCTTCGCATTCTACGTAGCAGCCCGCCGATCATCCCCGCCGTCAGACATCTCGAGCATACCCCTCGTCCACCGCGCGAGCGACGCCAAAGGCAAGAAAGAAATCACCGCTATGGCCAGCAAAGAAGACAAACACGGCAAAGTCCTCGCACCCCCATCAGCAACAACCCCATCAGCAACAGCACCCCTCCAGAAGCGCGTCCTCATCGTCGAAGACAACCTCGTCAACCAGAAAGTCCTCTCAAAGCAACTCAAGAACCTCGGTACCGAAGTCCACGTCGCCAATCACGGCGGCGAAGCCCTCGAGAAACTCCGCCAGAGCACCTACTGCACCGAAGGCGGCACCCTGGAATTGGGAGTCGTGCTCATGGACCAGGAGATGCCCGTCATGGACGGTTTGACCTGCACGAAAATGATCCGGCAGCTCGAGCGCGAGGGGAAAATCCGCGGGCACGTGCCGATTATTGCGGTCACGGCGAATGCGAGGAACGAGCAGATCCAGACGGCGCTGGATGTCGGGATGGATGATGTTGTGAGCAAGCCGTTTAGGATTCCGGAGCTGGTGCCGAAGATTGAGGAGTTGATGAGGAGGTTTCCTATGCCGGATGGGCCGGTGGGGCCTTGAGAAGGAGGTCAGATGGTCGAGGGATTGGCTTGTGGGTTTGGGGAACTTTTTCGATTTGCATAGCGAAGGGGAGGTCTTCACGCATTGTGGCGTTTGTTTTGTGGTGCTTTCCTGGGTAGATGGACTTTTGGATATATCCTTGCGTGGCGCAGAAGGACTGCACATGCGTTGCGGAACGATACACGAATCTTGGACGATGGAGATGCGAGGGATACACGGCACAGCAAGCATGAAGGCAATGCATCTGGGACGAGCCCTGGTTCGGCTTTTGTTCTACAATCAAAATCATCTTATGGTCTGACAGCGGGACGACTCTCAATAATTTGTGGGCTGATGGGCCTTGTGCTTAGCCTTGTGACGAGCAGGATTGTTGCAGACGCTCGATTCGTTCTTACGCATGAAGTCGCGATGGGTAGTGGTTTTCGACGTGGGGACGCGCGATCGGATTAATTGACGGGATGTCGATTCACTATCGTGGTGATGTGTGCTTGTGCAGATGGCTTTTTGTGCGTGAAGTGCCATACCTTAGGTCCATGAGCATGACGCCGAAACCCACATCTCTCTGAAGCTAGGTCTCATTGCTTCGGATCAGGGCATTGATAGCGAAAGACACCCATGCTGCTTATGACCGAACACTTCGGCTCAAGCGTACCCTCCGCTCAGCTCGATCAGGAACACCAGCTTCTCACCAGCCAGTTCCTTAGCAGTGTGCAGATACGCGACCAGATCGTTGTCGCTCTCGATCGCATACTTGTCTTCGCCCTCGTCGAGGCCACCGGCGGCAGCCTCGATGCCTTCTATGCCTTCATGGACCCCTCCGTCGCTGGACTTTACGATGCCGAACAACTTGCCTACGCGTGCAGCACCGGTCTTACCAGTGCCGGCTTTGTGCAAACCCGGTACAGTGCACTTCTCCAGCTGGGCAGTCCACACCTTGGGGTGGTACCCTACGAGCCTGGACTCTGGCGCAAGACGAAACTCAGCATCGACCGGCAAGGGTATTGGTGATGGCACCGGTGGAGCTGGCGCGAAGACAGCGAGTGATGGATCCAAGGTCGTAGGTGTGGCATCTTGTCCGCGTTTCCGCTTTGGTGTCTTGGGCGCCTTGGGCTCAGTGGATTTAGCGAGTCTCGGTCTTGCAGCCGCAGGCCCTGGACCGTATGATCCTTCCACCCACATGCGCTTTTGAGGATCGTCCTTGAGTCTGGAGTCGCACAGGCGCTTTTGTGCGTCGCGACTGAGGACTTTGAGGCATCTCATCTTGTGGTCATCCATGCCCTGCTGTTGTATGCGCACGAGGATGTCGGACTTGGTTAGCCAGAGTTGAAAAAGGTCTTGATATCTCTCGCTGCCAAATTCTACCATGGTAGTATAGCCCTCCTGTTCTAACATCTGGTAGAAGAGGTGGCGAATTTGCTTGCTTTCCGCTGGGTTCAATCGTAAGCCTTTATTGGCGCCGCCTACCGAGATTTTGGTGTTTGTCACGCGGATCTTCTTCGTGACATCAGCACATATTACTTCGAGAGCGTTGGCGACTTCGTGCGGGCTTGGATGAGGGATGTTCATCACGGCGTTGAGGTGTAGATTTGCTCGAATCAGGCGGTCTTTGGCTGTTTCCCACTGGCCAGGCTCGCATTTTGTTTTCTTAGTGATGCCCATCTCATTGCATATTTCTGTAAATTGTTCACGCAATGTCTGATAGCGTTCGTTGTCCAGCTGGAGATACGCTTTACACTCATTTAGTGACGTCTCGGACTTGTAACGAGGCGGCATGCCAGGAGCATCTGGTGGAGTCGGACCCATGCCGCGCAAAAGCCTGCGTCGTTTCTTAGTCCGTGGACGATCTTCGTCGTCGTCCAGCATGTTTTGGGCACGTTTCTGGGCAGCAGCCGAGGAGGTCACGGGTGCTGCAACATGCGATGCATACCCCGTCTGGTAAGGCATGTCGCCGATCGACATCATGCCAGCATGCTGCTGCTGGAGGCCAGAGAAATCGTTGACTGTATTAAACACATCCTGGGCCTGATGGGATTCAGGTGCCGTGCTGCCCGCAAGATCAGAATCGTTAGTCTGTCTCTGATTTGTTGGTCCTGCAAAGTCGCGTTCGCCCCTCAGCACGAGTCCATGTTTGCGGCGAAGTCGGCTGAGGCGCTGCTCCGAGATATTAAAGCCTTCATCGTGCATGATTGAGGCGATTTCGCCACTGCGGAGGCCCTGCTCCCATAGCTGCTTGATGCGTTCGAGGTATCTCGCCTCGTCTTCTGGCTTCGTTGTCCTCCAGCGTCGTGGGAAGCCCCATCCCTTGAACTGGCGGTTGAAGGTCTGGGTTCTAGGTGGTGTCAGTGAATGCTGCACGTGATAGTGGGTACCGATAGTCATATATTGACATGTGAAAGGGGCGTGCACGGTACGGTGGACTGTAAGAGCAGTACGTACGATGGAATGCTGTCTGCGGCGACGCCGAGTGCCTGAGAGACGTGTTCCATGATCTCGGGCAGGGTGCGCTCTTCCTCGACCCAAAGCCGATGGCAGAGGTCTCTCTTATCCGACCAGTCATATTTCTTGTGTGGCGGCATTTTGTCGCCGGTTGTGGCTGTGTGATGGTGTTGTTAATGGTCAACTGTGGCAGTCTCGTCCGCCGTAGAGCTTTGAAGGGGCCTGGAGAGCTGGAGAGCCCGAGTAGCCCGAGATCGCCAGACAAGCGCGCCCGCCGCCGTCGCTTTCCCTCGTGGTCCTATCTTTCGCCCCACTAAAGCACCCTGCACGCGCGCAACCTTGAACCTTGCTCGCTCTTGTATTATTGTGCTCGGTCTGTACAGCACTCGTGCAACAATCCCTAATCTCCGTCGAACATGTCTGCCACCAAGAGCAACTACTGAGCGTGACCCGCGTCCACGCCTCTGGACAACTTCATCCCACCACACACAACCATGCCGCGCAACCGCAGAGACTCGACCGCATCCTCTGCCACGGAACACGATGGCTCTGGCTACGATGACGGACAAGAGATGGGCTCCATGTACGACTACCTGGCGAAAGTGATCCTCCTTGGACCCTCAGGCACTGGCAAATCCTGTCTGCTACACCGCTTCGTCAAGGACGAATGGCGCATCCTTTCCAGCCAGACGATCGGCGTCGAGTTCGCCAGCAAGATAGTCAAAGTGGGCACGCAAGGCCGCAGGAGGAGGATCAAGCTACAACTCTGGGATACGGCAGGTACGGAGAGGTTCAGGAGCGTCAGCAGGAGTTACTATCGCGGTGCCGCCGGCGCTATCTTGGTCTACGATGTTAGCAGCCATAATTCATTTCTCGAGCTTCCGACATTCTTGAATGACGCAAGAGCTCTGGCCAGCCCGCACCTGTCAGTGCTAGTCGCTGGCAACAAGGTCGACGTTGCGGACTCGCAGCCTCCGCCTAGCCTTCTCGACGAGCCCGCCAACAGCATCGCATCCAACCCTTCGAGCTACTTCGGACCGAGTCTGGGTTCTCAACAACGCGCGACGATCTCTGAGGCCGGCCGCACGGTACCAGCATCTACAGCCTCAGACTGGGCTTCGCAAAATAGAATACCCGCGAGCGTAGAAGTCAGCGCCCTCACAGGTGAGGGTGTCGACGAAGTCTTTAACAAGCTCGCGCGGACAATCCTCACGAAGATCGAGCTCGGCGAGATCGACCCAGACGATCCTCGCAGTGGTATACAGTACGGCGACGCAGACTACTACCGGTACGACGACGGCTCCAGCATCAGATCCGGCGTCACCTCCGAAGGTGGTTACGGATCCACGCGTCGGCGCAAGAGAAATGGGGGAGGTGAAGCATGGACAGATGTGTTTAAGGTCGGTCGGCCACAGAGCCGAAGTCGATGCTGTTGATGGTTCGAGTACATTTCTGCGTCTTTCGGTTTTCTTCCCTTGCGTATCCTCGAGCGCGGCGTTTGGAGTTTTGACACGGAATCTGGGCGAGCGAGCGTATTTGCTCATGCCTGCGAGAGCTCACACTCGCTTGGATACTTTTTTCCCTTTGGCATAGTCAAGTCAGAAAGCTCGAGAGCTGTGGCGTAGACCTACAGAACGCCTTGTCGATAGTGTAATACTAATAGCAGTGTCTCCACTGCGTGATTTCTTGTGAATATCCACTACATGCGGATTCCCCGCCATCCGTTTTGTTGATATGCTTCGCTTTGCATAGTCTAAGCATGAACGGCACGACTTCTCCACAGGAGAACGCACACGCGTCGATGTGAAGGATGAGATGGAGAACATGAGAGCCCGCCCGCGGCTTCTCACTGGAGTCTAAAATTGAAACCTCTCCACCGTATACCACAGGCTACTAGCAATATCTTCTGGTATGGCAACACGTTAACTTCGCCAAATGTCCATGTATCTAAAGATGTAGGCTTGAGGCTGCTGTATCACATGAGCATCCTCTCATGATCCCATAAATGGTTCGCGCCGTTATACCCATCTCCCACATGGTGAACGCTCTGACGCTGCTCGACCACGCCGCTGACATGCATTACCGCCGACAAAGACTCCGATTGTGGAGAAAGTGTAGAAAGTCAGTAGACGAACAACCTTCCCCAAGCAACAACCAAGCTCTTAGCTCAAACCCAACCCCAACTTCACCTCCCCCAATTGAGCCGTATGATGATGCTGCATACTCACTCGGGCCTTTTGTCGCTGCAATAGTTGCGGCGAGCTGAGCTTCTGTCAGCGGCGTCATGATTGACCCTGGAAGCTAAACATGTCACGCCACCCGATCTCGCGTTGCACTATGTGCCTGCCTGTCCAACACCGTCGATGTTAAGCTTGCGGCGCCATCCGCTCAAATGCCTCCAGTGCCTCTCTCCAAGTCTCTAGCCTCCTCATCGAACTCCGCATACTCCTCACTCTTCCCCACTTTGCGGGGTCTTTACCATTGAGGCGAACCGATCGTCAGGACTGGATGCCCTGTGCTCGTCTACCGGATTGCGCGGGAGCGGCATGAACGTTGACGTTGTTGCGCTGATCGGCTCTGTTTTGCGTTGAGGGAGATCCAGTCAATACTAGCGAGCCGGACACCGGCATCGATCAATGGCCGCGGGCTGGTATAAATGGCGGCGACGAGGCGTTAAGTACCTGATTGTTGCTTTTCTATTGTATATCACTTTCTTCGCCGCGGGCGCTTGCACCACCACCACTACTTCCTCCTCCTCCAAATCAGTTTCCAGCGCGAGTTCCATCGAGAGACTATACTTCGTCGAGCAGACTGAACAGGCCGTCATGGCGCGCCTTGGGACGATGAAGAGCTCACTTTTGGCTCTGGCGTCTTCGGTTCTTGTTACGGGACAGAGCACTGCTGGTAATGAGACGAGTGGCACGCCCACTAGCAATTCTGAGATCACGGCTACTGTCAATGGTGTTACCACGGCTTTCAGCAATGCTTTCACCGTGCCGGCTGCAGCAGACATTGGGCCGAATCTTCTTCCAAACATCAAGGATCCGAAGGCTGTACAGGCGCAGGATGTGTGTCCTGGATATACGGCTGGTGAAGTCGAGAAGACGCCTCATGGATTTACTGCGATCTTGAGCTTGGCGGGCGAGCCTGTAAGTGACATCTTCGTGACGTGACTTTTTTGCTGCCTTGAGGTCTTCCTTCTCGAGCCATTTGTAGTAGCCGTCCAATGAGAGCACCTGCTAACACGATATAGTGTAATGTTTACGGGACTGACATCGAGCATCTCAACTTGACCGTCAACGTCCAAGACGCACACCGTCTCAATGTCAACATCAAGCCTGCGTATCTGGACAGCAGCAACATCACTCATTACATTCTGTCGCCAGACCTTGTCGACCTACCGCAGCAGGGTGTTCCAGATCCAGAGACTGAAGACATCGACTTGCAGTTCAGCTGGAGCAATGACCCGACTTTCTCATTCACTGTTGTCCGCAAGTCAACAGGTGATGTCTTGTACGACACAAGAGGGAGCGTGTTGGTCTACGAGAACCAGTTCATCGAATTCGTCACTCAATTGCCGGAGGACTACAACCTCTACGGCATGGGCGAGAGAATCCATGGTCTGCGTTTGGGCAACAACTTCACAGCGACTTTCTTTGCCGCCGATGCTGGCGATCCTATCGACGGTAACATCTACAGCAACCACCCCTTCTATTTGGATACCAGATACTACGAGGTCGACCAGGAGACTGGCAAACATACCCTTGTAACATCGCAGAACACCAGCGCCGATGTCGACTACGTCGGTCGCAGCCACGGTGTCTACCAACGCAGCTCTCACCCCATGGAGGCTCTCATGCTCCCAACAAATCTGACATGGCGTGCTCTTGGTGGTTCTATCGATCTTTACTTCTTCGATGGTCCGACTCCCGAGGAAGTCACAAAGCAGTATCAGACTGGTGCTATTGGTCTGCCTGCCATGCAATCTTACTGGGGCTTTGGATTCCACCAGTGTCGCTGGGTATGTATCTCTCCGGGCTATCGCCGTACAAAAAGCGATTGCTGATGAGCGCACCTCGTGCCGTTTCGGAACAATGTACTAACTTGAACTCCAGGGATACAAGAACTGGAGCGAGACTGAAGAGGTGGTGAACAACTACCGCAAATTTGGAATCCCGGTATGTGACTGAAAAATGCAAGCCAACATGGTGTCTGAGAAAACGTGCTGATCGAGATCTAGCTCGAAACCATTTGGAACGACATCGACTACATGTTCCAATACCGTGACTTTACGCAGGATCCCAATACCTTCGGCATTGAAGCTGGCAAGGACTTCTTTGACAGACTTGCTGCAAACAACCAACATTACATTCCGTAAGGTTCTACCAGGTTCACGCGTATCAAGATTAGCACTAACGCAACTTCAGCATTGTCGACTCCGCCATCTACATCCCCAACCCCAATAATGCCAGCGACAACTACAGCATCTACACTGATGGCAATGACCGTGGTGTATTCTTGAACAACCCTGACGGCAGCCAGTATATTGGTTCCGTGTGGCCAGGTTACACTGTGTTCCCCGATTGGCACACCAACGAGTCTGTGTCGTGGTGGACTGATTCCATGGTTGCGCACCACAAGGATATCCCGTGGTCTGGAATTTGGATTGACATGTCCGAAGTCAGCAGCTTTTGTATCGGGTCTTGCGGCACAGGAAACCTTTCGTTGAACCCTGTACACCCTCCATTCGGCCTCCCTGGCGAGCCTGGCAGCCTCGTTCTCACATACCCGGAGGGCTTCAACTTGACGAACGCTACGGAAGCTGCCATCGCTTCATCACTGTCAGCATCTCAGGCGTCGAGCGTGGCGTCCGCAACACCTCCTTCTACTGCGACTACGCCCTACTTCGTCTCGACTGTTACACCAGGCGTCCGTAATGTGAACCAGCCACCATACGTCATCAATAACGTTAACGGAGACTTGGGCGTACATGCTGTCAGCCCCAACGCTACACACGTCGATGGTGTTGAGGAGTACGATGTGCACAACTTGTTCGGCCACCAAATCCTCAACGCCACCTACCAGGCTCTTCTTGAAGTATTCCCTGGCAAGCGTCCTTTCATCATCGGCCGGTCGACATTTGCGGGTACTGGAAAGCACGCTGGGCACTGGGGAGGTGACAACACCAGTCTCTTCGCCTACATGTACTTCAGCATCTCCCAGGCTTTGAACTTTGCTCTCTTCGGTATCCCAATGTTTGGCGTTGATACCTGCGGATTCAACGGCAATTCTGATGAGGAGCTCTGCAACCGATGGATGCAGCTCTCGGCTTTCTTCCCCTTCTACCGCAACCACAACACCCTCTCAGCCAACTCGCAGGAAGCCTACGTCTGGGCATCAGTCGCTGAGGCCTCCAAGAAGGCGATGGCTATCCGCTACTCCCTTCTTCCGTACATGTATACCCTGTTCCACCTGTCGCACACCACTGGTAGCACCGTCATGCGTGCACTGAGCTGGGAGTTCCCCAACGACCCCTCCCTTGCCGACATCGACAATCAATTCCTTCTCGGACCCAACCTCCTCATCACACCTGTCCTCGGACAAGGTCTTACCAGTCGCGGTGGAGTCTTCCCTGGTGTTGGTGACGGCGAGAAATGGTACGATTGGTACACTCAGGCGGCTGTCGATGCACAGCCTGGCGTCAACCACACGATTGATGCTCCGCTTGGCCACATTCCCGTGTACATCCGTGGCGGTGCTGTACTTCCTCAGCAAGAAGCACTCTACACCACCGCTGAGTCCAGAAACAGCTCGTGGTCGCTTATCGCAGCGCTTGACGCCAACGGTGCTGCCACCGGTCAGCTGTATATCGATGATGGTGAGAGCGTGGTTCCCGAATCGTCTCTCTTCGTGGACTTCACAATCTCCAACGGCTCACTGTACGCTTCCGGTCGTGGGATGTATGAAGACACCAATAAGCTTGCCAATGTCACCATCTTGGGCGTTGAAAGTGCTCCGAACAAGGTGTCTCTCAATGGCGCCCAACTCAATGGCTCAGCCCAGATTGATTACAACAGCTCAACCAAGGTTGTTTGTATCAAGGGCTTGGAGAGTGTGACTGAAGATGGAGCATGGGCACAAGACTGGACGCTCAGCTGGGCTTGATCGAAACAATTGCTATACGCAGTAAATGCATCGATACATTTTCGGTCTTGAATAGTCACTAATCGATATCGTCGTCCATTAGCACACATTGCTTGCAACTCCTCTTCGTCCTCTTACATCTGATGCACAGGACCGCGATAGTAGTTGCCAGCGCACCACAATCTCTTAAAATAGAAGATCTCGTCGTAAGTCTCGGGGCCATAGTCGTAACTAGGGTCATAGTAGTAATTACTACGATCTATATTCGCCACTCTCCTTCCAATCTCTGTTGCCTCACACTTGGAGTCGCTGTGCGTTTGTCAGCGCATTATAGCGCGTTCTACATGCATGGCACCAAGATCGAACGTGTCAATGCTTTGCGGAAAGGCAACAGCCGACGTGGTGAGCGTGTGGCTTAGTGCTGCTGCCTGGTCACTCGACAGCGGGAGCAGCGACAAGCGAAACGGCTAGAAGTGGGTGTTTGCCGGATCCCGACTGCCTGGTTTTGGCAGCAGGAGCAGTAGTCTCCTGACGTACTCGTTGTGATGGATACGTAGTGCTTCGGTGTTGCCTCGGATGACTGCGCACCTGATGTTGTAGAGAACTTCCTCTGCGTAGAGCATGATCTCTGCGTAGGCGATTCGCCTGGCGTCGAAGTAGTAGTGGTCGAGGAAGGATTGTTGGACGTCACGGAGGGCTTGGAGGGCTTCGAGCTAGGGCACGAAATTGCTGTATTTCTCACTGGACGTGGCCTGCGTGCTTTGCTCTTCGGGTTTCATCGCCTCGGCGAGGTCAATAGGTAGATGCTGGAAAGCAGGTGGCTGGAAGATCTCAGGCGTGTAGGTTGGCCGCTTGAACACCACTTTGCCTCCAGGATGCAATTGGATATCACGGAGAGGATCCATCACGAATGCGGCGATGTGCGGCCAGGTTATGTCACCGGTCCTGTGCTGGTGTACCTGGGCGTTGATATCTTGCTTCTGACAAAACGTCGTTTCTGTGGACAAGTGTATCTCTAAGAGTATGCACACTTCGTGGAGCTGACGCTGTGTTATCAGTCTTGTCAAGTATGCTATCGTTTTGTGCGTGACGCAGATTTCGTGGAGATCGAGACCGGGTTGGAGACTCAGCACGATCCGGAAGTCGAGGCGGCGAGCGTAAGTGAATGCAACGGGGCACGGTAAGGCTTCCAATGCTGGCTTGAACGACCGGCCTAGTATGCGTACTGAGTGTCCTTCAATCTCGGCACCGATTCTTCCACGGCTGTACAAGTAGTCTGCTGCTTCGTGGTAGACTTGGCGGCACGTTCGCATGAAGACGGTAGTGGTTTCGGGCAAGTCGCCGCTAAAAGTTGTCAGCTCGCCGACAGCTGTGTCCGTCGCTTATGGAGTTGCGAGCTCCCTCACTTGTACATGCGGTATTCATCCTGACACCAGTTGATGGGCTGCCACCACACCCGTTTGCCATTCCATCACCCTCTCCCGACAAAGGGAAGCAGGTATGAGTAGATGTGCGTTCGAGTCTCTACTGGTAGAGCGAGCAAATAGGCTGAGTTATCCATTTGTGGTTTGCGATGGTGTAATTACAACTATTTTGCGTAAAGCTCGACTCGAAGGGGAGTTCGTTCTGCTGCAAGTAGTCGACAAGTGCTGCATGTCCGGCGAGAGCTTCGGCGATTGTACTGTCAGCAGTGCCCGGCGCTCTCGATTTCTGGGTGCTGAAGGCAAGGTTTGCTACGGGATACTGCAGGCAAGGTTTGCTACGGGATACTGCAGGCATATTGCAGTAGCTTCCGCAGGTTTGTGTTGCAAAACCCACGAATCAAAAAGTACGACAAGCTTCGTGATCGCCATGTACTACGGTCGGTATGCACCAAACTTGGCCGTTGTGAACTCTCACCGGCTTTGGATCTGGTCGATCGGCATGGAGATAATTCAAGCTGCTGTACAGCAGTGCGAACGAAAGGAGTCTATCTGACTGAAAGGATAAGACTACACAGTCGCAATCAGCCTGTGCTTGTGTTTGGAACCTTGAATGTGTCCGCTATCACCTCAGATCACAGTGATGGCGAAAATCTCTTCTGGATGCTCCGCATTCTGGAGGACATTGGCACACACCGGTCTTGCCACTTCGTTCCCAGACTTATCCAGTACTCGCATGAACTCCTGATATCTTTGGCTGGCCAGATTGCCGCTTAATTCATCGTCCTCCTTTCGACCCTATTCGCAGACAAAGGCACTGATGCGGCGGAATTTCCCACGCCAGAGACGAGCGCCACGCTACCGGCCCTACTCCATCAATTTCGCAAAATTGCCGGCCACCCTACAAATGACGACTATATGACTTATCAGCTGAGCCTTTCAGCCTCATTTTCTCAACAATGGATGTTCCCTGCAACATGCAATTTCCCAACCACAGCGAACTCATCGCTGTCATGACAGAGCTATGGGAACTACTGGATCTCCTTGCCATAGTCAAGTCAGGAGCCTCCTTACGACTACCACCATCTGATACCGGAGTCCATCTTGCAGACAGTTTCAACATCGATGCTGCTATTGCAGCGGGTTTTACTCCTGAAGCGGTCAAAGTCATGCTTTCATTACCGTATCTGCATGACAGTCACCCTGATATGGGTCAACGAGCTGTCGAGATTTGCGGTAGTACATTCCCGCTATCATATCTAGATTTCGATGAAGAGCAGTTCAGCGATCAACGCGAGATATTCGCGGATCCAGACAACCTCATACTACCCTCAGCGTTCCGGCTCACGTGGCAAGATGTAAATGGATGGGAGTACATCTACGATACGGAGAAAAGTACCACACTCTTGCTGTCTGAGTATTTGCTTTGGTGGCATTGCTGACAACACATCTGAATAAGGGCTTGTGTATGTCTGGAACCCTATGAACGACGAAGTGGACGAGTACTTCGATTTGCTTCCAGTCCCGCCTCGTCAGGCGTTTCAGCCGCTGTTGGACAGGTTTCGTGGACTCCGTCGGCTGGTCGCGCCTGACCACGGCGAAGTCAAAACTGAGCAGGAGGCCAGCCTGCAGCGCTGGCAATTTGGGACCGAAGCACATTTCCAAGCGGGGGTCAGAGTATGGGAGGCAATGTGTGGCCTTGCAGATCTGTACCTAGAGTGTGGGTGGGACGTGAATGCTGTCGTTCAAACAGCGTTTCGGTCCAGCGAATTCACAGAGAAACGCTCGAATTATATGAAAGAGATCGTCGAGCCTCTGAAAGAGATGGCTTACGAGAAGGAGCAGTGGAATAGGCAGCACCCCGAGCTTTGTACTTGGCTGCGTCCTTGAACTCGAATCGACAGTGGCTGCTCGAGCATGGTTCCCATCATGTGATTCGCGGAAAAGAGTGTAGCATCATGTAACTCAGAGGCATGTGTCATCAAGAATAAATATTTGATTACCTTCTAAGCACAAAGTAGATCTAGCAAGTGTGAACATCTCCTCGTCTCCGACCTAGCTCATCGCCACTCCACCATTCATCGCGGAAGCTAAATTTGACCCACTATCTTTCATCTGCCCAAATTAGTACTCTCCCCTGCTAGTCTGGCCTTCGTCATTCCAATGTTCCTTCAACCTAAACGATGACAGTCGTAGTCAGCAGAGCTGGATTAGCCTCCGAGCGGGCCTTGAGGGTCAGAAGTTCGTCAACATCCCACTGCGCCCACACAAACTTGCCGGCAAGGAAGCTAGCCTCCGAACTCGCAAGCCAAACGGCGAAGTCACCGGGCAAGCGAACTATCGCAGTCAGTTAGCAAGAGGCTCATCCGCATTATCGATAGCAGAAGCAACACTTACTGTCCTCCCAGTCGAAAACCCCTTCACCAGAAAGTTTCTCAGCGTATTCTGTACGGATGACGCCAGGATGGAACGTCTGGATCGTGACGTCTGTGCCCGCATACTCTTGGGCGAAATGCTGGATGAGCTGGTTACCGGCGGCTTTGCTTGGACCGTACCCGATGTTGCCTGGCTGGACTATCTGACCTGCAGCGGAAGAGACATTGACAACGACTCTTGGGCTAGAAGACGGGAGCGCCAGGAATTCCTTGATGATATGGAAGGTCCCAACGACGTTGGTCTCGAAAGTAAGCTTGTAGTCTGCTGTGGATACTTCTCCGCTCGGAACAAAAGGGTGGGAAGCAGCGACATTCGGGACCAAGACGTCGATTTTGCCAACTTCTTTCAGGATGGCAGAGATGCGGTCATAGTCGGTGACGGAAGCGGCATACGTGGTAAACTTTGTGTTCGGATACTTAGTCTCGAGTGTTTCCTTGGCTTTGCTGAGAACCTCCTCTCGTCTTTGGATCAGGACAAGATGTTGGACGTTGGCTTTAGCGAAGGACTCCGAGATGGAGAAGCCAATACCACTCGCTTGGAAGAGTTAGTAGTCAGATCGATAGGTCTAAGATGAAGTTACAAACCACCACCAGTGATCAGCACTGTCTTGTCCTTTCCGTCAAACGTAGTCGATGGAGCGATGCGATCGTAAGTTGTTTGATGATAGGTCTTGATCTCCGCCGGTCTCAAATGAGTCAAAGCGGTGAGATCAATCTTGGTGGAAGTTGGGGGAGCTGCGGCGTCGGTAGACATTATTGCGTCAAAGTATCTTAGTAGCTGTGCTTGAGTGAGCTTGAATCTGATAATAGAGTTTGAGTGAACGCTGAAACGAGAAATACTTATTGCAGAGGTCATCAGCTGCGTAAATTGATAGGGCGCGTATTGCATGACTTGAATGATAGGATCCTGATCCCAAATGGAATGTGATTGATCCTCGCTCGAGTGCTTACCGAATCAAGAACAAAGGAACATGCATATTATGCACAGTATACCATAAATTATACCGATTGTGCAAAGATAACAAAGTGCCAAGCGAAGCTGCTTAGCAACCTTCACAAAGCGAGGCTTCAGCCGACCCATTAAGCCCGTCCACTCGGCACATTCGCGCACTTACGCAGACAATGTTTATGTAACATTCAGCTTGCGAAGCTGGACATGTCAGATTCGCAATCCCCTACACCGTTGACGACAATTCCAGGTTGTGATGGAAAGAGGTAGTTTGGGAGAGCCCCACTACCGGGGAGATTCGCCGGTTCATTTCACCTTTCCTGCCTGTGGTCAACATAGACTTTCTTTCCTTGATGTGAGTTATATCGCATTCAGGCGGCGTACGGAACCTTCTGCGCGGAGGCATCAACAATCCGGAACAGCTGAAACCTCGTTGGATGACCGCCCTGCGTTATATTCGTCTTGGAGTCGCTCGAGCGCCTGAGCGCCGATAAGCTTCGAGGTTGGCAACATCACCTTATTTACGCCTGTCAATTGGAGCAGCGGCGACGTTGTGTCAAGGCTGGTAAGATGCGCAAACATGATCGAACGTGGACCGGACGGTGCATGCAATGTCGCTGGCGGCTCAAAGTCGGCTTGTCCCCACCGCGAGCGAGCAACATATTATTTTCGGCGGAGTTGACAGGCTTTCAACCCTTGCTCCTCTGTCCTTGGAGGTCGTGATACTCGCGGGGTAGTCTGACTTGGCATGGAGAATCTCAATACGAATTGAACAACTCAGAGATGCAGATCTCCACGACGGTGGCGTTTCCTCCACCACTTTGTGATTAGGAGGCCAAGAAGCCGAGCCTGCGCAAGAAATCCAATTCAAGCGCGATCCCCGAGATGACCCGACTCTCGCGCAGCATCTGTGCATTTACCAGTTGATTCACAAGACTCCAAGAAATACCAAGTGGTCGCTACATACAGCTGGTGGCTGAGGCGAGAAGACGTGCAGCGATGTCGTCCGACAAGCGTGCAAGCTATGCGCAAGCTATAAAGCAAGCAGCGGTCGTCGAGACAAAAATAATTGGCACAAGACATCGACATAGCACCTCGTCAACAGCTAACACTGTCGTGTAGAACAGCTTCACCATGACTTCGCGACAATCCCATGAGATCAAGGAGGGAGCTGTCCTCGAGACAGCCAAACATGTCGACCTGGCTCCCGAGAATGTCGACTACTCTGGAGCAACTGCGAAGACCGACCCCAAGGAGATAGCACTGGTCCGTAAACTGGACTGGTGGATCATGCCTATTCTATGGCTCATGTATTGGCTAAACTACCTAGTACGACACTTTTTTTGTATGCATCCTCTGAGGCGCGAGCTGACCATCGCATCCTAGGACCGCAATGCAATTGCACTCGCTAGACTCAACACGCTCGAAGAGGACCTCGATCTGACTCCGTCACAATACCAGACTTGCGTTGCCATCTTGTTTGCGGGTTATGTTATCGTTGGCATTCCGGCGAACATGGTTGTGACGCGCGTGAAGCCCAGCATCTGGATGTCCTCCTGCATGACTGTTTGGGCTATCATCAGCTGCTTGACTGCTGTCAGCCGAAACTACACAGGGCTTTTACTCACGCGATTCTTCCTTGGTATCACGGAGGCTCCGTACTATCCGGGAGCACTGTATATCCTGGCAACATTCTACACAAGAAAAGAGTTGGCGACACGAATCTCTATCCTGTACACTGGTAACATCCTCGCAACCGCTTTTGCAGGCCTGATTGCCTTGGGAATCTTCGAAATGCATGGCATGGTACGTTACTTGCAATGACTGGTTATTTGAGCCCAGAAACTGACTGGATCGCAGGCCGGGATCGCAGGCTGGCAATGGCTCTTCATCATACAAGGCGTCGTCACTCTCATCGTCGCTATATCCGGCTTCTTTATCCTGCCGAACGAACCCTTGACAACGTGGTGGTTGACGCCCGAAGAGCGTGCCCTTGCCCACGAGCGCACCCAGCGCGATACCGTTGGAAATCAAGGACAGACGACCACGTGGTCAGGCGTGCTGGAGGCCGCAAAGGATCCCAAAGTCTGGCTCTTCGTGTTCATGCAGCACTGCCACCTCGGCGCCAATGGCTTCAAGAACTTCTTCCCGACTGCTGTAGAGACTCTAGGGTTCAACCAGACGATTACTCTGGTGCTGACTTGCCCGCCGTACCTTATTGCTGGGATCATTTCGATCGCTTGGTCGTGGTCTTCTGGGAGGTTCAACGAGCGCACGTGGTGAGTCAATGGGCATGGATCCTTTGTAAGCTTGTGTACTAACCTCA